>SNQJ01S0201945.1:9159-25970 GCA_010110895.2 Picea sitchensis | reverse complement strand
GCATGTCTAAGGCTTTTCTGAGACCTTGTAACAAAGCCTCATATTCCGCAATATTGTTAGTACATTCAAACTCTAATCTACAAGCCAATAATGTTTTATTACCTATCGGATCAATGATGATGCAGCCTGCGCCAGCTCCTTCTTTTGATTCGGAGCCGTCAAAGTATAGAGACCAAATTTGATTTGCATCGGATTCGTAAAATGGTTGGATAGGAGCTGTTGGTTGCGTACATGCTTTGATCTCGGATCGTCGTTGTGGATCGTTGATAGGTGAAATTTCAGCCATGAAATTTCCAAAGTAGGTGTCCATCCCTTGGACTTCAGGTGAATCTGTCGGGGGCGTGTATGGCTCATTGGGGTCATTCAAGTCTGTTACCGTGAATTTGAGGTAACGCTCACGGTTCACCCTGATCTTATTGGGCTTACCATTCTCTGGAAGCCATAGGTGAGACCAGTCCGTTGCGAAGTAACCATGCAGCTGCTCTGACCAGTCCGTTGCGAAGTAACCATGCCGCTGCTCCGACCAGTCCCTGCTAAAAACATGCCATATACTTCCGGAATATCTACCACAATTATATCAATAAACTGATGAACTTTTGGGTTAGATGATAACCTAATCAAAACATTTTTCAATTCGCCCATAACTTTTACATCAGTTATGTGCCTTTGATGGGCAAGGTTTTCATCCCCATGGGCTTTTACAGTTCTTGCCCATCCAATTGGGTGGAAAAATTGTTATTGTTGATGTCGAGGTAGTCGATTCTCCCCTCGATTACAACTTGTTACCTGGAAGAAGTTGGTTTTATGCTATGACTTCCATTGCCTCGTTGGTCTTTCGATGTGTACAATTTCCTCATCAGGGAAAAATTGTCACTGTTGATAGTTGGATTTCTGCACACTCGATGCTCGCACTCCTGCTACCAAAAATATTCCTTTCTTAGGAGACCACAAGATCACGTATGAAAGTGTTGGTGTTGTCTTACTGAAAGATTCTAGCCTCATGGGTACCTTCCCTACACCACTTCCACCGACTACACATCATATTGCCACCGTCGATATGATTTCGACCGCAGCTTATCAATCTTTGGAATCATCTGACCCTTGGATTGTACCTCGTCCGTTAGAATTCGAAGCACTAAGTGACACCATGCCACTTAGTCCAGCCGAAACATCATACTTTTCTACCCAATCCTCTTTTCCCTCGTCATATGACCAACATCTATTTTCACCTGATGTTTCTTCGATGCAATCATGGTTGAGTTCCTTGTCGTCTGCGATCGACTACTTTTCCCCAAATTTTCCTTCGGATGAATCTATTCCGGAGATGCTTCACATTGACAAGTTACCTTGGGATAATAACCATCACCGATCCTATTTTCTTCCCCCTCGTGAAGAAATTCGGACAGATATAAAGTCTATCTCCCCTCCTAATGTCGATTTTTTGTCATCCCCCATGCTTTCAACTTCCGATGATTTGGATCCGGTAGTAGACATGGTGATTTCTTCGGTAGGGTTATTGGAGCCTAATATCCTTACCCCTATCGTGACCCTTGACATGTGTTCCTTCACAAGTGATTATCTTCCATCCAACGAAGATCTCTTGGAAGCCATGACCAAGTTTTGTCCCTTGACATGATATTCTTCCAGAGCGTTATCCTCTTGGAAGCCATGATCAAGAAGAATCCACGAGCATAGTTTCTCTTCTCTGTGGCAAGCTCGTTAAAAAATGAAACAGAGGCCCTGAGCATAGTTCTTTTCCTATGTCAAGCTCATTAAAAAATGAAATAGTTACCTCTCTTGAACCTTCTTTCCATCCACCCTTCTCCTTTTTCTCATCTACTAGAGACATTGGTGACAACCTCAAAGTCGGTGAATGAACTGAAGCTTGGAGGGCATGTCTCTAGCCTTTGATGATCTTTCTAGAGTTAAACCACTAGCTCTCAAGTTGGGGGCATATCGAGCTTAGTCTTTGTTCTTTCTCATGCTCAAAAATACATGAGAATGCACCCGAGTAAACTTTTATCTCTTTTTCGGACCTGTATGGATACACGAAAAAGGAACCCCTTGGAGTCTTCTTTAAGCTCTTTTCGGACTCTCTAAACATGAAAAGATTTCCGAGTGATATTGATTCCTTTCCCACTCATTAAAATGTTTGAAAGGGCGTCTTTCGAGTGATAATTTATCTCTTTTTCGGCCTCGCGAGACTCGCATTACGAAAAAGGACAACATTGGAGTCACCTTTAAGTTCTTTTCAGACTCTCTAAACATGAAAATATTTTTGAGAAACCTTGTTCTCTTCATGCTCGTTAAAGTATTTGAAGAAAACATCTATTGAGCGATAGTTTATCTCTTTTTTGGTCTCATCAGACTACTTTACGAAAAAGGAATTGAGAGAGTTCTCTTTTAAGTGTTTTTCCAGACTCTATAATCATGAAAAACCTTTGAGTTTACCTTCTATGGACTCGTTAAAACAATCATGTATTGAAGGGCCCATATGGAATCGAACCCTTACTTCTTCTAGTTCATTAAACAAAGGAAGAGGAACTTACCGAAGGTGCGTTATATCGAGCATGTGTTATCCTCCTCGAGCTCGTTAAATTAAAAAGAGGTACTCATCTATCTGGATGGGGGAAAAAATTGAAAGAAGCAAGCCAAGTAGTCTTTTGAGAACATTACCAAGTAACTCTTAGAGCGCCCTTGAACATGACACTTTGTTTTTGCGCACATTAATCCAATGAACCTCTGCATTAAGCCAATCCTTTGATTTTTTGGGTCACCTGACATAAGTCATAGCATCCGGTGCATTGTCATGTTTTGGTCCATGTCATGTTTCTGCTATTGTGCCTCAATGTTCAAGGGAAGTATCCACCTCAAGAGTCAGCCATCACAAATATCTTGTCTCGATACCCGTGTCAGTCCATGTTCATTTGATCTACCAATTACATCTCTTTTTTTGTTTCGTGTCGTTGGTGGGGGTTACATCAAGGCCGTCCTTCGACGAGTCTATTCCTGTTGACATCAACACATTATCCAGGGACTAGACTTAGAAACTAGTTAGTAATTTGGAACCTGCATGCCTCAATGGCAGGCCTCCTCACATTCGACAGTGGGTTTACATCATTGACCTATGATTGGATGATTCCACGGATGTTCAACTCCAACTCATCCATTCACATTCGTTGGAATGTACTAGGGTACCTTGGGAATCATTGACATTAATGGTGATCTCCCTCGTGCTTGTTAATGGTTTACATTATTGACTAGTAATCAAGTGGTTTCTGCCATGTTCGACATCAGGACATCTATTTACATGGTTAGATTCATACTACATCAGGATCGGTAATAAGACCCTAGGTTGACTGATCACTCTTATATGTACTTTTCCCAGGTTGCAACGGAATTCCTCTTGAACAAATGACACATATATTGTTGCATAGATCCACTTTGTATTGGTCATGGCTATGTCTTGTCATCTCGTAGATCCATTGTGTATTCTTCATGTCTACGATCAGTTTAGGTCATAGGAGTATAGATCCAAAGTGTATTTTCGGTGGCTATACCTTTTGTCAATAGAATTATGGATCCGCATTGTATTTTATGGCAGCCATATCTTGCAAATCTTAATCACCCAAGCATAGGTATGCCTGCCTTGGGTTTGAAACATGTCATCATATTTGTTAGATGTTTGTGTGCAGCTTCTATCAGGTTCTCGGCATCTATGCCCTTGCTTGAAAGTCTACAAAGAATTTCAGTTATCAGTTCTCATGTTCTAACTTCATACTTTAGGGGGCAATCTGTTACACATCAAAATTACTCACTTCGATAGTGTCGCAAGTGTCGTCATTACAAGTGTCACAAGTGTCGCATTTTGCTCACAAGTGTTTCAAGTGTCAAGGAAAGAATACTATCATGATGCCTATGTCGTGCCTATAATGACATCAAGAAGACACTTGACACACATCAAACACTTGATTAGGAAGAGGAGGAATGCTTAACTAGAGTTATGAACCTCTTGCCATCTGAAAGAAGCCAAAAAACTAGGTTTTTGGAGGAGAGCGCTCCCCTATACCTCTTCTGGGAGTGTTGGCACCCCCCCTTACACTATCTGGGGGTGCTATAAAGATCTGATGGATCTTTTAGAGGAGTGTTGGTGGGTTTTGGAGTGCCAGCGCCCCCCTAAAGACTACTCAGGGGCGCTACAATGCTCTGATGGCCCTTTTGAGGGAGAACTGCCTATTCTGGGCAATAGTAAAGTTGTTGAGATGAATGGGGGAAGGATCCTTTCAATCTTGGAAGGCAGTTGGATTCGAATCCCTAGTCCATCCATGATCCTAGGGAAGATCCTCAACTGAAGGAGGAAAATCCTCAACTTACACCAAGGATATCTCAAGTGGTTGAGCCTCTCCAATGCTATATAAGCAAGCTTTCTCATGGTGAAAGGGATGGAAAATGAAGAATTACACCAGACTTATGATCTCATAAGTGGTGTTGGAACATAGTTGATTTGGAAACAAGAGATATATGATCTCATAAAGAGCAATTGGTGAAGCTATCGTCATTCATATCGTGGATCTTTTGAGTAAGGGTTAGACAAGGAGGACTTGGTAGAACTACTGCAATCCATCTACTGTTGTAAGTAACATTTTGTCCTCATTAATATGATTTGCTTGGCCTGTTTTATTCTAATTTGTGTTCAATCTCATATGAATTTGTCTCCTTAGTAAATAGATCTATTTAGGGCTAACCTTGATAGAGTAGGAAGTGGTCGTACTTTGTTTTTCTACAGGATTCATCGAGGAGCGAAAGATTGGAGCTCAACTCAGAGCGTGCAGGGACAAACATCGATTAAAGGTAATCCTCTTCTCCTTCTTTCTCACACACTAGTCCACCTATATCTAAAAGGAAGTCAGTGACCATGAAAAGCACTTTCTGTCTTAGAGTTAAGAGTCTAGCTCTTTGAGGAGATCTACCTGTCCGCAGGGAGATTTTCCTACAACAACTACCACCTCAAATCCCATATGTTTTCTATCGACATGGGTGGTTCTGACATTGTGTTGGGTGCAGAGTGGCTAAGAACTTTGGGTCCCATTCTCATGGATTTTAAGGCATTAACCATGCAATTCGACCAAGAAGGCCAGCAATAAAAATTCCAAGGCATCACTGTTGGTTCACCTGAGGTCATTAGTTCACATCGTATGGAAAAGTTGTTCAAAATAGGTCATTCTGGTGTCATTGCCCAACTCCATGCCATACAAGCAACAGAGACACCCCCGGTACCGCATGACCTCCAAGCCCTCCTTTCTAAACATGAAATGGTATTTCCACTCCGCAAGGACTCCCTCCTTTTCACGGTGTTCATGATCATTCCATTCCCCTTGTACCCGGAAGCCTTCCTCCCAATATCCATCCATATCGCCACCAGTTCTCACAAAAAAATGAAATTGAGAAAATGGTCTAGGAACTCCTTAATGTAGGTGTTATCCATCTTAGTATGATCCCTTACTCTTCTCCTATAGTCATGGTCCTGAAGAAAGAAGGTTCTTGGAGAATGTGTCCTAACTTTCGTGACCTCAATAAATTGACCATTAAAGACAAATTTCGCATTCCTGTCATTGATGACCTCATGGATGAATTGAGTGGCACCCAATTATTTACTAAAATTGATCTTCACTCGGGCTATCACCAAATACATATGAAAGAGGCAGACATTCCCAAGATGGCCTTTTGCACTCATGAGGGCAACTATGAGTTTTTGGTCATGCCCTTTGGCTTGTGTAATGCCCCATCCACCTTCCAAATCCTCATGAAGCATGTCTTCCATCCCTTTCTCTGTCATTTTGTCTTAGTTTTCTTTGATGATATCCTCATCTATAGAGAAAACTGGACAGACCATCTTACTCATGTGGATCAAGTTCTCCATCTACTCTCTCAACACCATTTTTTCCTGAAATAGTCTAAATGTGATTTTGGTGCCTCAGAAGTAGAATACTTGGGTCATATGGCTGGCAAGGATGGCATCAGGGTGGACCCAAAAAATATTGAATCTATGCAATACTGGCCGCACCCAAAGACTCTCAAAATCTTGCCTCGATTTTTGAGCTTAACAGGGTATTATCGCAAGTTTGTTAATAACTACGAAAAGATTGCAGCACCTCTCATGACTCTCCTCAAAAAGAACTTTTTCACTTGGATTCCAGCCACTGCTCAAGCTTTTCAAGCATTGAATATGGCCATGTGCACCACTCTGGTTCTGGCCCTTCCTGATTTCACAAAGACCTTTGTGTTGGAATGTGATGCCTCAGGGAAAGGAATCAGTGTTGTCCTTATGAAAGAGGGTTGACCTTTGGCCTTCACCAGGAAGTAACTGTTTGAAAGGAATCTGGGCAAACCCATTTATGAAAAGGAAATTTTGGCTATTCTACATGTCGTTGATCTGTGGCGCCCTTATCTCTTGGGGAAACGCTTCCAAATTAAGATCGACCATCAAAGCCTCAAGTACTTTCTGGAACAATGCATTTCCTCCCAGGAGAAAAAAAAATGGGTGACTAAGCTCTTTGGATATGATTATGATATCATTTACAAGAAGGGAAAACACAATGTAGTGGCGGATGCACTGTCCTGAAAATATGAAGAAGAAGGATCCCTTTTTTCTCTTTCCTTCATTGTACCAAATTGGCTCCAAGCTGTCCGCTAGGAATGGCTTCAAGATCCCAAAAGTTTGCATCTGATACAACAATTTCATACCAAGGCTACAGCTCCCCCAGGGTACTCTTGGATCCAGCATCATGGCACTTCTTGTACTTAGCATTGGATTTCTTCAAAATCTCTTGGACTTGTTGGCGGATGTTCTGAATCTGCTCAATGAATATAGTGGATTTGTCGATCTAAGACTGAACATGGGAAGAGTATGTCTGTGTAGTGGCAAGAGGTAGTCCAACATCAATGGGACTCAAGGGTTGGAATCCCCACCCCACCTGAAATGGGCTATGGTCGGTGGAGCTATGGAGAGCCCTATTGTAATTGTGTTGAACATAGGGGAGGCTCTCATCCTATGTACGCAGATTCTTATATTTGTACATGCATGGGATGTGCACAATCATCTGATTGAAGAGATCTGTTTGGTCCTCTCTTTGGGGGTGGAAATCATTGGATTTTGGTGATCTTGGTGTCAAACATTGACTAGAGACTTGACCAAAATGTGTTAAGGAACCTATCGTCCCAAATGGAGATGATGGTCTCCGGTATCCCAAAATGGACCCACACTCGTTCAAAGAAGAGCTTGGGAGTACTTTTCGTTGTGATATTCTTCTTGCAGGCTGTGAGGATGGCCATCTTCGAAAACCAATCAATGACCACAAATACACAGTCATTTCCTTGCTTGGTGGACGGAAGGCCAGACATGTATTCCATTCAGATGGATTCCCAAGGCTTCTCAAGAGTAGGAAGAGGGGTGTATAAGCCTTGCTTCTTGATGGTTGGTTTTGAAATGGCACAAGCAATGCAAGATCTGATATACTCGCTGACGTCCTGTTGAAGTTTTGGCCAATAATTTTTTTTTTGAAGAATGGCTATGGTTTTCTCCATGCCAAAATGTCTTGCCATTCGACTGTAGTGAGATTCCCAAATCATATTTGCACGCTCGCTTTTAGGAAAATAGAGATGGCCTAGATGGCATAATAGTCTATCCTAAATGTGAAAATCAGTGATAGTCGCACATGTACCCAAGACCTGATAGGTGGTGGCCAAGTCCGGATATTGATAATAAAGTTGGGGCCACTAATATGCCTCATGTCCACAGGAATGGAGCATAGTGGTGAGTGTAGCCATGAGAGGTCGACTGAGGAAATTAGCGACACGATTTAAGATCCATGTCTTATACTCGAAGTTGGGATGGAAAAGTTGCAGGTAGGTGGAACACGTCTGATGGAGGTCGTTCTACAATTTCCCCTATGTCTGTATGAATTACAAAGGCTTGCGATCAATGTGGATGATTGTATCCTTTCCTAGAATGTAATGTTTCCATTGATGACAAGCTTGTACAATGGAATACATTTCCTTGTCATAGGTGGGCTATTTTCGGAAAACATCTAAGAGTGTCTCACTATGGTATGCCACCAAATGACTGCGCTGAGTGAGAATTGAGCCTACAACATATTCATATGTATCAGTCTCAATCTCGAATGGTTGTTGCAGATCGCGAAAGGAGAGTACTAGAGCTAAGCACAAGCGATGCTTTAGATCATTGAATTCTCGTTTTTTTTCCTTCCCCCTCACGAAATTTTCCCTACCACCTCCCTTGGTCACCTTTTCGAGGGCCCATCCAATATGGGAGAATCCCAACATGAACCATTGGTAGAAGTTGTCAAGTCCCAAGAAGCTTCGAAGCTCAGTTAGTGTGGTCGAGGCTGGCTAGTCACATATGACTTGGTTCTTAGCTGGATCAACATGTTCCCCATGCTCATCAACAATGTAGCCCAAGTATTGGACCCTGTTCATGCGAAAAGATCATATTTCCAGGTTGGCATACATCTTGTGTTGTTGTAAAGTGCTTAGAACCTATTGTATATGCCGCATGTGCTCCTCCCAAGTTCTGTTGAAGATGATGATGTCATCCAAATATACCACCACAAAAGAGTTAGTGAAGGGTCTCAGTACATCATCCATCAACCTCATGAAAGTGGTTGGTGCATTTGTTAAGCCAAAGAGCATGACCTGCCATTCGAAGATACTTTCTTTAGATTTGAAGGTTGTCTTCCATACATCGGTTGGTTCATTGGGAACCTGGTGGTAGCCAAACTTGAGGTCAATCTTGCTGAAGAAATTTTTCCCTTTGAGTTGGTTAAGAAGGTCATCAATCCTGGGAATTGGGTATTGGTTCTTGACTGTGATTTTGTTTAAGGATCTGTAATCAATGCAGAGTCACCAAGTCCCATCGTTCTTCTAGACCAGTACAATCGGTATTTTGCAAGGGGTGGAATTGGGTCTGATGTTCCCCTTTTGAAAACGATCTTGGATATGACACCTGATTTTGTCATTTTCCAACAGCGAGCGATGATAGATTGGTCCATTAGGTAGAGGCGAACTGGGGGTTAGATCAATTGGATGCTTGACTTGGCAGTGCGTTGGTACCCCGGTGGGTGAGGAGAATATGTCTCTATATTCTTCCACGATCTTTTCCACTTTCTTATGCTACAAAGAGAGGCTTTGTGTAGAGGCAACAGATGTGGCGATGACCTTCTACTTACTATGAGCACAGATCACAAAGAAGACAAACTTCTCGATATATGAAATGATCTTACTACATTTCTTAGCAGAGATTAAAGAAATAGTGGTAGGCGACGCTACCTCTAGTATCATGTACAATTTTCTACCCAAACTAATAATAACATTGTGGGGTCTAGACTCATACACAACATGAGGCTTCCACAAATATAGTTTTCCTAAAAGAACATCACAAACTTCAAGGGGATAAATATCACACATCTTTGAAAGGCTTGATGCCGTAGGGTAGACAACACAGTTGGCTAAAACAAATATCTCTTCCTTGGCAAAGCCAGCTGAAAGTGTAGGGTTGTGGGTGTAGTGTCGTTGGCAAGTCTAGCTGCTTGATGACCTTTATTGAAATCAGGTTCTTTTGACTGCCTCTATAAACAATGAAATGAGGCGGATGCCCCTTTACCCAAATTTCTGAGTGAAATAGGCATTCCCCTTTCTCTGGTTCTTCTGGTTATCTTAGTCAGACTTTGGTGGTAGTGACAGTGGCACTGGTTTTAGCATCGATAATATTCTTCCCTCCTTCAGGATTTGATTCAGAATCAAAATTGACCTCTGAATCGGAATCCTTCATATCGACCACAAGTGACTTCTTGGAGCAACATTGTTCAGTGTTGTGCCAAGGGATTTTATGGTACTCACACTATTTTCCTGTTTCCTTCTTCATATTTTCATTGCCCTTCTTTTGTTGTGGATTGGATTGGTTTTCCTGAGATTGGCCCTCTTTTCCCTTCTTCGGATGTGGGGAGTGTTGGAACATATATATATTTCTAAACTTTTGGACTTTGAATAAATTTCATTCCTGGTTAAATAAGAATAAGACGCGCATGATATACGTCATTGATGAAGTCTTCCATATAATCGAATGATCCTAAATCTCTTCATATTTGTGGAGCCGCCAAATGGTTAAAGAGCTAAGTTTCCAGAGTCTTCTTTGAATCTTCGTGCTTCAGGCATTTCAACAAGTCATAACTTTAAAAAGCTCGAAACTCGAATATATCCATTATCACTTTTAAACCAGCTTTTGAAAGACATGTTTCATGGTAAACATGTACATTTTAAATCTTCCCTAAGTCAACACGTGGCACCTTTCTCTGAGATTTTAATCTAAATATTCACATGATTCTAATTAACAGTTAGCACCCCCCGGCCTCGACACGTCATCTAAAATGATGTCATCTTCGACACAACACTAGAGGTAATAGCCTTTCGAGAATATAATAAGGAACTAACTTTCAAATCCACAAAGCGTTAAAATCTTGAAATATCAAATCTTAATTAATTAATTTAATCTCGATTAAAGACGATTAATAACTTCGTACTTTGGAATTTCAGAAGTTTATCATCCCTCACATCTTGAAATCTTCGAAGTCCGAACTTCCGAAACATTTCAAAATTAAAAGGGGTTAATTAAAACTAAAAACAATTATTCGATAATTAATCATTTCGCGGTTTTGGGTTTCGGGGATTCTATCTCAAGCTACTCATTAAAATCTCGAAGCCCGAATACCCAAAAACATTTAAAGTTAAACATGATTAATTAATATCTTAAACAATATTATCTCATAATTAATTTCTCACGAGTTTGCAATTCGGTAATTTTCAAACTTGTTTCATCCAAGTTCCCGATCACGAACCACCAATATTTATGGCATTAATCACAAATCAATGGCAATGATTTCAATATAGATTGCAGATCGCTGCCTAGATTTCCTCATTAAGGTAAATTAATTTTTAGTCAGTAAAGGTACTCGTAAATCAATATGCTTAAGGTGAATAATAATATTGGATTTTGAATTATATTTCCATTCTCACAAAATAACAAGTTTTAAGCGAGCTGCATAATCTCACACATTATCCTGTAGCAGGTAACACAATTTTGATTTCATTAATATCATGGCACCACAAAAAATGGATAAAGTAGATGGTGAAAGCATAAATTTGAACACATATGTTCTCTCAGACACTTCACCGAGAGCCATAGATACCATGAAATACTAGACACATGTGTTCGATATTATACAACACGAGTTGATAAATTGACTAGAGGATTCAGGCGACAAAGTAACCAAAACCCATGCGACTAAACTCAACACATATGTTCTCTCAGACACTTCACCGAGAGCCATAGATACCATGAAATACTAGACACATGTGTTCGATATTATACAACACGAGTTGATAAATTGACTAGAGGATTCAGGCGACAAAGTAACCAAAACCCATGCGACTAAACTCAGGGATATAGCTGAGTCAGATATACACAAGATGGTTGTGCATCCGAGGCTCATGTTGTATAACAACATGATAGGCAGGTCCCTAGAGAACGTTGACATTTCAACTAGGAGCATTTGCAATTCACAAAAGGTTGTTGTTGGGTCTTTTCGACTGGAGCATATACAAGTAATGTATAAACTATCCCCGATTTTTAAATACAGTTACAATGTTGAATTCATAATGGAGTTTGACCAACAACAGTGCACATAGTATGGGAAAAAATACCCTGATTTAATCAAGGACTGGTGGGGGCATCCTGAGAAATTCAGAGACAACACTCACATCATATATGTCATAGCATCATTATATGCCCATATGATCTATGTGGCTATGATTCTATGTAGGATATTCGGGAAAAAGGAATCCTCTCATTTTCTGTTGGCATGGGTACCAATTATGCATGAAGTCGTTGAGGGATATTCTTTCAACTAGGCCAAGATGTTATCAGGTAACCTGGCCAAAGAAATCATAGGGTACCAATTGGCAAATTCCAAAGGGAAACTTGCTCCTTTCTACATGTTGGCATACATCATGGATGCCCTTTTGTTTATCACTCCTTTCCCTATGATGAGTTGGAGTTGGAACTCGACCAACGCTGAGCCTATCCATTTCTATCACTCTAAGTTGTCGGACGATAAAGCCAGATATTTCTTCTATGAAATCTATCATTATGCAGTGGTGTCGATTCATATCACCCTATACAGTTTCCCACCTCCCAGAATTTCAGACAGAATCATGGATAACCTGGGAAAAATAGAAAACTGGTATATTGAGGAAAACTTTTCCTATATCAGTGTTTTTGGGTGCGTGGTTCCCCCCCATGCTCTCCCAAAATTTTAACCAGAGCGGTTGGTATGACAAGAGGTTTCGGCTCTAGAAGACGTCAAGTTAGTTGATATTGAGTTTAAGAGGCACGATCCCCATAAGATTGTGTAAGCTCACCTGGCTCAATACAATTTAAGGAAGTATGTGCATGAGATTTCCCCTCAGGACGAAGTATTCAGGGGAGTCAGGTCATATGAGGAAGTATTGAGTAGAGTCTGAACTCTGTCTCCCAATCAATTAGCCAATTTCGACAATTTTCAGAAGCATAGAAAGAATAGTTTTCCAAAGGTATTACAAGGGGAGCCAATAACACCTTCATCTACATAGGAAGTTATGCCTCAGGTTTTAGAGGCAGGAATTTCTGACCAACAGAGTACTGAGGAAAATTTGAAGAATGTCGAAGTCTCAATGCAGGGAGTGGAGACTTCATTACCAAACCCACCAAGAACTCAAACAACAACTCATCTTGAATATTTTCAAAAAAAGGGATAGGATACATCGTTGTCTACACTAGATAAACCAAATACCAACACAACAAAGCAACAACCGTCCATAGAGATAGGTATCCCCATTATGTCATTAACACCTTTACAGTAGAGTCAAGGAAATCCCAATGACCAAGTCATATTTATAGAGGACCTTACTATGATTTCAGTCGAAGAAATGCCTCCTTTGGACTTCTTTTTCAATAAGAAGAGAAGGTCCATAGTTAAAAGAGAAGCATATCAAAAATATTGTACAATAGTCAAAAGGAAAAGAATGTTGTATGATGGATAGGGTCTAGATGATACAAAATTCTCTAGGGAAATGATAGGCTCATTAGGTGCCTTTGCCATGACCAATCAATGCTTAGTAGAAAATCTAGCGAATTAGTTTAAACAGAGAAATTTGTTGGTAAGGCAATTGCAAGACTAGATGACGACCATGGAAAGGGATGTCAGAAATAAGATGAACAAATAGTTTGAACAAGTCATAGATGATGACAGACATCAGATCCAACAACTAAAATCTAACCTCGATGAGCTCCATCAAAACTCATAGGACAACAGAGGGTTGTTCACTCAGCAAGAAGAATTAATCAAGAAACTACAAGCCAATATATACTTGGCTGAAGGTACAACAATAGATATGGCAGATTTCCAAGCTCAAGCATTGGAAGTACATGAGAATCCGGAATCAACCCAACAAGATCCTTTTACAAAAGTGGAATCCATTCAAAATTGTTACTGGGTGGTAGACCTTTCCCTGAATAACATTTACATTAAAGAAAGGGAAGCTAGTGCAACTCGGGATACGTTTCAAAAGGCTATCTTTCTAGTACCAAAAGATTATGTATTGACAGCTCCTCAACTGTCTCTCTCTTAGAAAACCATAAGTAACATAATTTTGAAGGCCTGGGAATCAAATATTGCCGAAAGAAAAATATTGGCCAGAGAGGTACACAAAGCTTGTCTAGAAGAAATATCTTCACTAGACAAAGGTCTAGTTGATGTTGAAGGAAATAATATCTCTGAAGCCCTGGGGAATACTGACATTGAAAGGAACCAATGTAACTCTAGGATAAGAAAAGAAGAGGCCATGAAGATCATCCAGTAAATGAACCAAATTGATATTATCCAAATAAAAAAATGGATACTAAGTCCAAGCATGGAGTTACAGGACACATATTTGGGAGCAAAAAAGATACAGGAAAGGTTTCCCCTGATAGAAAATAAGTTATACATTTTTGAAGAAAATGAGGCAACTGCACCTTCTGGGTTGGTGGTACAATTAGTGAACAGATTCATCCAATGTGTCGAATATGGGAAAGCCAACACATATGGAAACAAATGATAAAACATGTGAATACGACTCATACAGTTCAGGATCAGATCACAGCTATTTCCAAGTAAAGGATGAGGAGAAGAAACGCCTCTACCACCAGACGAAGAGACAGAGGAGGAGGCCAATGGAAGTTTTCAGTTTTACATATTGTAAAATTTAGTATTTTTAGAATTATGAAAAGTCCAACCGTTTTGAGTTGAGACCATTTTCTATAAAAACATAGATTAAATACTTATTTATGGTTGCTTCTTGCCGATTGTAATAGAGAAAACTATCTGTATAGAGTATTAATACAAGTGCAGACAAAGATTCCAAGTTTTCTTAAATCTAGGTTATGTGTTTCTTTTGTTTTCCATTTCTCAGCATTCCTTTATGTATTCCTTGATAAATGTTTGGTTCCAATTTAGTACAACAACTACTGTAATCACAAGGTATTAGTAATTCATTAAGTAAGCAACTTTTCCTCTGCATTTATTATGAGTAAAACAAGACTTTCTTGCTGTGTAGATTACTACATTTTATGCGTTATTCAAGGTTACACTATCTCTTTTCCTCTACTGAAAACAAGGTAGGACTCTTCAGTAATTGATGCCCTGCTATGTTTTATAGTTTTTTGTTTTCATCTTATACCATTCGATATTGCAATTTTGACTCAGATATGAAATACGACCTCTATGTTGTCAAACTGTTAATTTCATTTAAGGAATTTTTCTCATACAACTAAGGTAGAAAAATCACTTTAAAACACACTCAAAAACATTCATGATGCATAAAATTATTCTTTGAGCCTTAAGTTTAATCCCAGGAACAACATATTTTTGGCGTTGTTGCCAGGGACGGAGAAACAAAGTTATTTTTCCCTGGGAGAAGAACAAGGTGAGATTCTATCTTTGATAGTGAATGAAGGTTGAACACTGAATTACAACTATTTTTTATTTTTCACTTGGCGACTTCACTACAAATAAGATGGCATTTAATCGAAAGAATATCAAAATCAATCCAGACGATAGGTAGACCACACCTATATCTGATCCCAAAAATTTATTAAAACCAAAGGGATACCTCAAGTCAACTACCACATTGACAGGTAAGAAATACCAACCGAAAATCACACAAGTCAATACTAAGGTTCCGATTGAAGAACCAACCCCTGAAAATAATATTAAACAAACACCCTCTACAAATCCCTTGACTAGCCAGTATGAGGTTAGGCACGAGAACTTGGAAGAATTTGTACTCGAAATAAAGATTGAAATTGACACTTCTAATTCTCCAAATAGTCTGAATAAAATATCCTCTTCTATACTCACTATCATTACTTTTCTGTCTACCCCATCCTCACCCGAAGAAAAGGTTTCAGTTCTCTGAAATCCTGAAAAGTGTACTTTATACCCCAATTTGTCTCCTGCTAGTTCACCTATATATACATCTTGTAACTCTAAAGAAACCAATCCATATTTTCCTTTCCCTCCCTTTCTAGACTTTACTTTCCCTAATGATCATTTTCCATATTTCCCTTCGTCGCATCACGAGGAAGTTGAAAGGTCGCCACTTTGGTCCATAGAAGTTTTTGAAAACCCTCTTTTTAATTCCCGAAGTTCATCCCCTAGACTTTCAATGGTTGTCGCTAGAGGTGGTGCTGGAGGAGGTGGTGGTGGAGGGGGAGGTGGTCAAGTACAACCTCCACCCACTAGGATTGTTTCAAAAGTAGCAGCCATATACGCTCCCTTGGTCCTCGCCCCCGTCCTTCATGATTTACCTAAAAATTATATGAAGAACTTACCAAAATTTATGGGAGAAGGAGATTTAACTGCCACAGAGCATATCACCTTTTTTGATCAATTTGCTGATATATTAGGGATTGAGCATGAAGTTGTTTATTTCAGGATTTTAGTTCAAAAGTTCGAAGGGAAAGTAAGAATCTGGTTTCAAGGACTCTCGGTAGGATCCCTTCGGTCCTACGATGATTTAGAAAATGATTTTTCAAGATAGTGGAGAGAAATGAAAGACCATATTTACTACTTGAATGAATTTGGGGCATTGAGAAAGAAGAACTCTGAGTCGGTTCTAGAATTTACTCAGATATTTAGCAAACTTTATCATAAGATTCCAGCAGAATTTAAACCCTCTCAACTTGCAGCGAAGGCGACTATTGTAGGGGCTTTTGAACCCGACTTCGCTCTGCTTTTAAGAGAAAGAAGACCGGCTACCCTCATAGGGATGCAATACGACGCTATAGAAATTGAATCAAACATGATGGCATCTGGTAAACTAAAATCCAAGGTTGAAACATGAACTAAAGAACCTAAATGCTTCAGGGAACAATTGGGGACCTCTGGATCAGGGAGTTCTACCGAAGAAAAAATGGATGACATGGCTAATATAATCAAATATTTGTCAAACAAAATTTCTAGAATGGAATTAGACCAAGCCAAACCTGATCCATTTGCTTGAAAATATTTCAGGAGAAATCCTAACCCCGAGACCCAAGAAAGACAAGTAAAAAATGAAGATAAAAAAATACAAGGTCCTTTTAAAACAATTTTTTTTTATAGGAGATGATATGCATAATTATGAGGGGCTAGAAGAGGATATAAAAAAACTTATTGATG
>SNQJ01S0201944.1:0-14804 GCA_010110895.2 Picea sitchensis | reverse complement strand
ATGCTTCTATGATTGTTAGCCATGTCTAAAGTGCTGACAAGAGAGCGAGGAGGAGGAAGGAACTTAATGTTGTTGAGAATGGAATGGGTGACAAGCCTAGGGGTATCTGAATTAAAAGTGATAGACTGGTTGAGTAAGTGGTGATGAACATTTTATCCAGGTGGATATTGGTGGCCACCCACCTATTCTACTGGCTCAAAACACAGTTTTCCACCTTGGCATTTTTTCTATAGTTTTTTGGTTCCTAAACTTACGAGGTTGTTTTGAGGCCCCAAACGACGTTTTTTGGAAATTCGGGGGGCCAACGGATTTCCAACAACATGCCCTATCCCTAGCCAAAAGTTGTACTCCTTAGATAGACCATTCTGATGAGGTATCAAGCACTTGAAATGAAGATTGTATGAAAAAGTTACACCCTCGGAAATTTGACGTATCAACTACCCCCATCGAGGCCCACAAACCTTTTAGAATTTCATCTTCTCGGGTTAGAGTTTTGGATGTTTAGGGGTTTCTCATTTATTCTTTATGTCAAAAAGGCCTTTGGAGCCTTATTGTAAACATCTTCTTGCGAATGAACGTAGTCATCACATCTCTTCTCGTAGATAAGCTTCCACCATTCTAGCGAGTTCATTTCACTTTGTATTTTTATAGTTTCTGCATATTTCATTCATTAATAGAAATTGACTATAATTGTATATATGGGTTTCATGCAATATCTCTGTGTATTTATTTTTTATATCTTTGCCTTCATTTCATTCTCAACAAAATTTGGATTAGTGGTATCATAGTAGTTTGCTCCTTGTCGTTTCTTAGTGCATGTCCTTGACAAGGTCAAGGTATAGAGAGTTGGGTCTCAAGCTAGTTTCTCTTAAGGAAAACCAACCCAAGCGACCTCCCATGGTGAAAGAAAAGAGAGATGAGGAAGTAAGAGATCCTATCAAGTTGTTTCTTGTGGAATTCCTCACACATAAGAGGAACGAGATGATGGATAATTTTTCCCAAATCCTTCGACGACTATTGATCACAACAGATGCATCTTCATCAAGCAAGAACTTTGGAGGTGCCACTCCCTTCAAGGTACAAGTTAATTTTGATATTCCCATATTTGAAGGTCAGATAGATGTAGATGCTTTAGAAAAGTGGTTAAATCTACTAGAAGGTTATTTCTTTGTTCACAATTTTTCCAATAGGGAAAAGATCACCTTTGCGCTCCTGAAGGCTATCCTCCATGTCAAAGATTGGTGGGAGACTTATTGCTAGAAAAACTCCACATAGGAGTCTAGAATATTTGGGGCCAAGCCCTCTTGGGACTCTTGTATGCATGACATTAAGGAAGAATATTACCCCATTGGAAACTATGACGACCAATATACGAGATGAACCACATTGCGTTAAGAGAGGGGCCAAACTGTGTCGGAGTTCACAAATAGATTACATACCTTGCGCACCACATTGGGTATCAAAGACTTAGAGAGAAATCCGGTTCTAAAATACCATGGGGGTCTACACAGGTACATCCAAACATAAATGAATTTTCTGGACATCTCGTCACTGGGAGTCGCTTATCGATACGCTGTCAAAATTGAGCAGAAATTTAAGTAGCAGAACAAGAGGGAATTTAGATCTGAAAATCCAAAACAACTGGAGTATGGTAAAGGAGACCCTAACTCACAAAACAACCAACCTTAAGACAACCATTCCAATCCACAAGAAAACAAGGGTAAAGGGAAAATGAATAAGGACACTGGAAAGGGGCGTGACTTCAACAAAATCCCTTGTTACCACATTGATGAATATCGCTCGAAACAACCATTGGCGGCCGAGATCAAAGAAAAATAGATGAACCTCAACTTGGACTCTGATTTAGAAAACAATAAAAGGAAACAGATCATTGACGCAGAACCCACTGCTACCATCGTGATCACAACAATCCATCCAGAAGAACCAGAGGAGCCTAATGATGTAGAGCACCTCTTCCACTCATAGATGTGGGTGAAGGGGACCCCACTACATTTCATTGTTGATAAAGGAAGCCAAATGATCCGAAAAGATCTTTTACACGACTATGGTTGAGTTATTATGCATGTGTTCATTAACTAATTAAGGAAGCTTAATTAAAGAGGAAGAATTAAATAAGAATCATAAAATCCATATGACCATGTACATAATTGAAATGAAGCATAAAACAATAGAAAACCATAACACCAATTTAATAATGGAGTTCAACAATCTCGCCTACGTCTCTGGGCCTTTGTCTCAGTGGGTGAGGCTTTCTTATTTCTGTTCAAAGCTCAATAAGTACACCACAACAGTTCCAAAAGGTTACAAAACTAATATCTTCTTGTTCTACCAGATCTCTAGAACTCAATGGAAGAAACAACACTCAAATCGGATGACTGGAGCTCCCAGAAATGGCATGCAAAGGTGCGCTCCTCAACAGCTTCCCTGCATAAAAATGGCTTTGGTTTGGAAAATATTCATCATAAACCTTCTTTGAATCTCCTCTCCTAGCCTCAAGAAGGCCTGGTTTATATAGATCTGAAGTTGGTAACCATCCCCCAACTTCCTCCAAATATATGGCCTCAAAAAGGGCCCAATATCCCCCAAAAATGGGAAAAATCCCCCAAATTTGCTGAGAAAAATCAATAATAATCACTATTATAAGGTTAATAAAACCACTTTGCAATAACATAGGTCTAATCCCCTTTGGATTGGGTGCGCGCCCCCTTTTCACGATCACATGAGGTCATATGGCCAAGCGTCAGCCCCCTAGGGGTTGCACACTAGCCCCTCCTCTGAAATACCAGGTCGTATGGCACAACAATAGTGGAATCCTCGAAACTGAGGGCTTAACCATAATCCACGAATATTGTTTGGAACTGGGCCACATGGGAGTGGTTGGAGGTACCAAAATTGGGGGCTAGGCCCTATTCATCCACGCCAACGGTCATAAACCTGTGGTTTCCGTTGTAGGGTCATGTGGCAATGTTTACACTGGGGGTTGGGGCTAGGCCCCAGCCCTTTTCCACCCAAATAGCATTCCACATAAACTTAAATATAATTTTTATGCTATGGTTAAAAACGTACAAGTGCGGGCAGGTTGGCTAGCCCAACCTTAGCCCAATGGGAGGTCCATGGTTCAAATATTTGAAACTTAGATATTTTTCAATAAAACTGACCAATGAATGGGTGCCACGTGGCAGCCCATTTCTGGGCCACGTGGCACCTCACCATTCACCCACAATATCTTCCATGCATCAAATGCTAAATGGTCGAGTTGTCTGCCCTATCACCCTCCACTTGCCCAGTAGCTGTCTGCCACGTGTCATCGTACGACATGGCATGTGTCATCATATGGATGTGCCACATGTCATTGTACGGATGTGCCATGTGTCACCCTTGTAGTGGTGACACATGTCACTTCCCTGTTGGTCCACCTGTACCTACCACGTCATCAGTTTGTATGCCCAGTCAACATGCTATGTCAACTATACGGACCCTGCCATGTATGCGCCAAATGGGCTGCCACATCAGTTGTACGACCGTACAACCTCTACAGTTAGCTTCCACATGGCACTGTACGGACTGTACAGTGAGCATTGTTTTTGCCTGTTTGGAAAAATGAACAAATCTCCATAACTTGAGCATATGACATCTGTTTGAGCCTGTTCAAGTTGTGTTGGGTTCATATTGACGAGGTCTACACACACATCCATTTTGAAGAGATTATGAGAACTTTTATTTTTAGGCCTTTCTTAGCCCCATCAAGCTCCTGGATCCAAATCTAGATCACACCTCCCCACTGAAGGACCTTTTGGTCCCAAAAAGGTTACTGACCAGTCATCAAGCTCGAGATAGGCCACCTGGCTTGTTCCCTGTCTTTGAACTCTGTCCTATGCACCTATCTCATCAAGATCAATTGTAACACAATCATGACAACTAACAACATATTGTTAGCCATTTCAACCCTGTCACATCTTATTGAAGCTGCTATCATCCATGTAGACAACATTAATAATGATAGCATAAAAAATATGATTGCAAATGAGCTGATATATTTGTAGTATTTACACAACATGGGACAGAAGGGAGATAAGGGGGGTAAAGAAGGGAGAAGAGACATGGGACAGAAGAGCATAAGCTCGTGAGGGAGATGCTCCAACGAAATCAAGAATAGAAGGTTGTGAGATTGATGTGGAAGAGCATCTGAGAAACCTCATCGAGGCCATAACCGAAAGAGAAAGCTCTGAGTTGCAGAGAACAGGACCCGAGCAGAAGCTGGGATAGAGATATAACTCCTCATAAATGTGAGAACTCCCTAGTGATATCATGGCTTGGAACGGGGGTGGCCAGAGTTCTAAGAATGAATGCCTCTGAGCCTATGGTTGGGTGGAAGGACGAACACCCACAGTCAGTTGGTTGGCGGCAACCTATAATAGATAAGAGATTTCCTACCTTGTGTAATTTAGCCATAACTGTGTGTGAATTGGTTATATTGTGTATGTTTCAGGAATTGTAAATATTTCTTAATGGATATAATGTATCCCCCTTATTTCTGCTTGATTGTATAACTAGGCCAGTCAGAAATTATATGGTTAGGAGATGATTTTATACTCGTAAATGCTTGTGTCCTGTGGAGGCATAAGCCAGAGTCACGAACTGTGTGTTTGTCGACCCCAGACACAGTTTCAGGTACGCATGCCAACCCTCCTAATTTTTTAGATTCCTTGGAGGACAAAGTTTGTTAAGATCAGGAGAGGTAGTGCAGATCAACACAGGCTCTCTGCGAGGCAAACCAAACCCAGAACTCCCTAAGTCCTAGACAAGCTCAGGAAGGATCGCACCGTTGTGTGCAAGAACCTTGCATGGAGTGTAGAGGTCGAGAAACCCTTTTGAGGTTTCAGAGCGCATGAAAGCTCAGGAGTGATAGAGATCATGATCAAAATCAGATCTGAACCACGTTCAATTCGGGGAAATAGAGGTGAGGATTTCCCCAAAGTCCTGAAGGGCGAATCGATTCGCAGGGGAAAATATGGACTGTTGGAGCCTACGTTCAGACAGTTAGAGAAGAGTGCACAGGAGAATAGATTTGAACTGTCAGATCAAGCATAGGGGACCAATAATCGTTGGATCCAAAAAAGGCACACGAGGTTTAACTTGGTGTATGCAGGGGAGAGAGGACTCATCAAAGCCCTGAAAGCATCGGGATCGTCATCCCAGAGGATGTGTGTCAAAGATCCACATTCATCGGGGATTTGGCATCGGGGAAACGGGAGTGAAGACTCTCCCAATTTCCTGAAAAGGAGAAATCTAGGATTGATTGCGACCATTGATCATCCTGAAAAGATCACAACTGTTGATCGTGGCTAAAGGTTGCAGTCGTCCATCGGAGGGACACGTGGTTGCCGGTGGGCGTTTCGGCACCAGGAAATCATAGGAGAAGGCTTCCCCAGACTCTTAACGGGGAATCGTCGACAACGAATCGCTACCGTCGAGTCGTGACAGATCTGGACCGTCCATTTGTAGAGGACACGTGGCGAGAGTTAGGAATTTCATTGACTCGCCGCTAAAAGAAGTCAATAGAAGGAGTTCTTACAACTCGCGAGTCGTGAAATCACGACTTAA
This sequence comes from Picea sitchensis, assembly GCA_010110895.2. Classification (NCBI taxonomy): domain Eukaryota; kingdom Viridiplantae; phylum Streptophyta; class Pinopsida; order Pinales; family Pinaceae; genus Picea; species Picea sitchensis. Next base: position 9,179 of record SNQJ01S0201944.1, on the reverse strand, counting down.
TCCTAGTTGTTGGTTTAAGAGAGATCACATCTGTTAGATCACAAGGCTTGTGGGTCGTCGATCTAACTCGGATCTGGACCGTCCATCAGAGGAGACCCATGGTGAGCGGTCAGAGTTCGGGGACAACTCCAAAATACCGTGGACCATTGGATCTCGTAGAACAATGAAGGGATTAAGACTGAGTGTCTTTCAACACCCTTAAGCTCAGGAGGGATAGTGACCGTCAGATCCAAATTAACGAGGGTCGTTGATCTCATACACGAATTCCCATATTGGAATTCATGGATTGGACTGACAAGAGATTTGGATTCGTTGCATCGTGAACTCCTGGTTCACGAAACTCTGAAAAGATCTGGACCATTGGATCCAAATCATTGAGTATCGTTGGATCTCGTACAAGAACTCGCGTATCGGAGTTCAGGGAATGGAGTGACCAGTGGTTTGGGTCGCTGCATTTCGAACATCCAGTTACCGAAATCCCGATATGGCCAGGACCATCGGATCAGGGGGAGATTCACAGCCATCGATCTCATCGAAGGTAAGTTTCGGGTTTTAGGGTTTGAAGAGTCGAAAGACTTGACTCTCTTGCATCGTTGAGTCGCGAAATGCGAAAGGCGCCTCTTGGCTTGGCCTGTGGTCATAACCAACGATCACATGGAGGTGGATAAGGGAAGAGCTAGTCTGCGCTAGGCCCCTGTAGGAATTTGGGGTTTCTATCCCTTGAGGAAGAGCGAAAATTTTATTTTTGCCGTAGTGGGTATGTGACAACTTGTCCCAAGACCAAAAAATAAAAATGTGGCAGGGACCAAGTACCGAGGTCATTTCCTTTGATTGGAATAGTCTTATGGAGCCTCGCCTTCCTTCCTACCTATCTTTACAAATTATCATGCATGTTTGCAATAAAATCACAGTACATAACATTGTTGTTGAAAAAGGCGCTTTAGTTAGCATTCTATCCTCAACTGCTTGGAAAGCTATGGGTTCCCCTCAGCTTGTGTCGACGACCCATCATTTGTGGGATTTTAATAGAATACCTAACAAATCTTTATGGATCCTTCCTCAACTACCCATCACATTAGGAGGTAAAATTGTATTTATTGAGGTTACTATAGTCCACAACCCGTTGGACTTTAATTTTCTCCTTGGGTGGGAGTATGTTTATGCTATGAAAGTTGTCATGTCCACACTCTTTCGAGTGATTCATTTCCCTCATAATGGAAACATTGTGACCATTGAATAACTTTCATTTGTTGGTCCTAATATGACTACCAAACATCCAACTCCCCTGAATGTTCCTTATATGCAAATGGTATCCCACCCACCACAGGTTAATTATGTGGCATCATGTCCCATGCGTTCAAATCTGAATGAGAAGGAGCATCTCTCTGTATGCTCACCTTATTTAGACTTAGATACAGTAGTTGACATGCTGAACCACTCAATAGGGGATTTGGAGCCTGATCTTCCCCTCGTTATCCCTACTAAGTCACTTAACATGTACTCCTTATATAGCATTTTTCTTCCATTTTATGAAGACCTCTTGGAATCCATGGTTAAGGGTTTTGAGCAAAATTCTCATTTTTGTGTCAAGCTCGTTAAAAAATGAAACAAAGGATTACAAGCATAATTCTTTTCCTGTGTCAAGCTCATTAAAAAATGAAATAGATGGTCATGAACATAATTCTCTTTCTGTGTCAAGCTCATTAAAAAATGAAACAAATACCCATGAGCATAGTTCATTGTCCGTGTCAATCTCATTAAAAAATAAAATAGACCCCCCTCCAATTGAGTTGAGTCTTCTACTAGATCTCATAATTGAACATTCATTTGTTCTGCATGTGTCAATTTATCCTCTTTCTTCCTCCACCTCTAGTGAACCTTTTCCTATTAGCAGCCATAAGTATGATTGGGTGTCGAAGAAGAGTATATGGATGAAATGAAGCTTGGGGGTCAAGTCTCCAGCCTCTAGGCATCATGTTGGAGTTAAGACACTATCCTCTTTCAGTTATGTTGGGGGAAAAGTACCAACCTATGGAAATCATTTTGGGAAGAAACCCACCAATGGGTATCATTCTGAGCACAGTTTCATTCTCTGTTTAAAGCTCGTGTAAAAATGAAACCGACCATGAGCACAATTATGTTTCTATGTCAATATCATTAAAAAATGAAACAAAGGATCCCTTGACATGTATTCCTTCTAGATCGGTGTTCTTCTGTTAGATGAAGAAATCTTGGAATCCGTGATCGAGAACGTGAGCATAGTTTATTTTCTAATTTCAAGCTCGTGAAAAAATGAAACCCACATCAAGTTTAGTCTTTGTTCTTTCTTGTTCTCGTAAATACACGAGAATAGGTTACCAAGCTCAATATTTGTCCTTTCTCGTGCTCATAACTACATGATAATAGGTTACTGAGCATATTTTTATCACTTTTTTGGGCTCATAAAAAATATATGAAAAATGAACTCTTTGGAGTCTCCTTTAAGCTCTTTTCAGACACCCTAAACATGAAAATATTGTCGAGTGATCTTGTTTCATTTCACACTTGTTAAAAGGTTTGAAAGGGCATCTATTCAGTATAAGTTTAACCCTTTTTGGAATGGATGGAGTAACTACAAAAAATGTATACTCTAGTCAATCATGACTAGAAGAGTTCTCCCTTGTATTGTTTTACAATTTTTCGGGCTTGGGGGACTAAATTTACAAAAAAGAACATCCATTGAGTCATATCTAAGATATTTTCAGACTCTCTAAACATGAAAAGACCATCGATCTTTCCTTATTTTGGCTCATAAAATTATGCATTGAAGGATCCATATGGGACTAAACCCTTCCTTCTTCAGGTTCGTTAAACATGTGATGAAAGACTCATCGAAGATGAGTTATACCGAGCATATGTTATCCTCCTCAAGCTCGTTAAAAAGCAAAGAGAAACTCGCCAATAATGGTGGGGGGGGGGGGATTGAAGGAAGTGGGTCAAGTTTTGGAAAGAATTATGGAAACTGTTTGTTGTCACCATTGAACATGGCACTTATTTGCATCTCATCTTACAGTTGGGTAATCTTCCTGTCTCTGAGTCATAGGTCAATCACATGAGTTATCCCCACTCCTTCATTTGAAGAGTACCCCAGTGATCGTTGCACTATGTTTTGGTCCTTATATGCTCGATTTAATGTTTCCAAGTCAATTTTCATGCCACACAATGTTCAAGGGAAGTTTAATCCAAAATATACCACTCTGCAGTACTTTCATCCTTGTGTCATTCTGTCCTCATTTGATCTATCATATCATATCACTTTCCTGTGTTAGTTTCATGTCTATGATGTGGGATACATCATGGCCCTCCTTCAATAAGTCTATCCAGGTCAACTTCAACACATTATATGGGAATTAGACTTAGAAACTAGTTAGTACGTTGGAACCTGCATTCCTCAATGGCAAGTCTCCTTGCCTTTCACAGTAGGTTTACATCATTGGCCTTTGATCGAATGATTCCATGAATGTTCGACTTCATCTCATTTATTCACATTCATTGGAATGTACTAGATTACCTTGGGATTCATTGTCATCATTGGTGATTTCCCTCTTAGTTGTTAATGATATCCATTAAATGATTGGTAATCAAGTCATTTCTAACTTGTTCGACATCAAGTCATCCATTTAAATGGATAGAATCGTACTGTTTTGGAATCAATATGATGGCCCTAGGTTTTCCACTTACTCTATTATATGCGTTTCCCATGCTACGTTGGAGATCATTTGAGTATGCAATAGATTCCAGTATAACCATCATATTGGCAATCTCATTGATGTATATGTTGTCACATAGATGTATTGGCAATCTCATTGATGTATAATACTTAGTCATTGTGGAGGAGAAAAACTCATCATGAGAAGGTCAAAACAATGCCTTTAACCTTGAGATTTGACCATTTTTGAAGGTCAACACTCCCTTGCCCATGTATAGGGAGCATTGAACTCTTTTCAACGCTCCCCTTCCTATGTATAGGGAGCATTTTCAACGCTCTTTGCTAAGTGTTGAGGGAGCGTTGAAGTGGTTGAAGTGGTTAGAGGGAATTATGGCTAGCCCACCTTATTATAAGGGTTAGTTCCAAGAAGATGAGGTCAAGGATTCGAACCATCTCTATTTTCTCTATCCTAGGAACCAAATCCCAACTTGTGGAGATAAATCCTCAACCATTTCCCAAAATACTTCATGGTGGTTAATCCTCCAAATCCTATATAATGATGGCATTCCAAGGTGAAAATGGAGGAGAATCCATGAGATCATTATAATTCTGACCTTGAGACATTCAGGAGAGGGTTTCATAAGAGAGCTTGGAGGAGCTACTGCAACGTCAACGTTGGATTGTAAGTGCTTCAGTATGTATTTCTATTTATACATAACTTGGCATATTCCCTTCATGTTTTGTGTCACTTGTTACATGCATGTCTATTATCGCTAAAGTCATCATAGATATATTTATTGTCACCTAACAATATAGAGTAGAAGAAAGGATATTCCTCTTTGTTCATTGTAGGTCCTATCTTGCACTTAGGAGCTTGGTCAACAAGGTCAAAGGCTATAGAAGTGAGGACAACCATCGTGAAAAGGTATTTCATCCATCTCTTTTGTCTTACTCCAATTGTTGAAGTAGGTCTAAAGGGAAGTTAGTGTTCATTTGTTTTCTTCTATCTTTGGATGAAAGAATGGGTCTTGATCCAAAGTGGAGTTTCACCTGTACACAGGGGGAACTTTACTATAATATCCCTCCCACACTTAGACCAAGGAATATCATGCAACTAGATTGTTTGAACGTATCCAACCCCTCCAACAACAAGTTCATGACATCCTAATGAAATATGAGAGAGACATATTTCAGTCTCTTGGGTCCTCTCTGGGCTTTCGCTCTTGTCCTCCATTGGTTTTCTCTTGCCCTTCTTGGTTCCCTCTTTTCCCGAGCCTCTTCAGTTCTTCTCGTTTCCCCGTCTGGTTCTCCTTTCTCCAGGGCAGAGCTTTTTCCCTCAGTCTAGTAGGGTTTTTTGATTCCCCAGACCCTCTTGGGATCTGGTGCGCTCTCCCCTTTCGTAGCTCATCCTATCACTGCTTTTTCCCTGTTGGTAACATGGAGAACATGAAGAATAATCTTCTCAAGATGTCTAGGAACACAGAATCTTTGGATTCTAATACAGGGTGAGGACAACCTGATTTGGATAAGGAATGCATAGGGTGTCAACGAATGAAAATCCAATTGGGAGCAATCAACTCCACGATGAACTTTGAGTTGGAAACTCTTTCTTAGCATTGCCACCTTATAGAAAGATGAATTTTTTTCTCAACGAAGTCAAATTGAGGACCTGTAAGGTCATCTGGAGCAATGGGAGAATGGCAATGGGCAGTTCACTATCCATGTTAGCAACAAAAAATCTTCAAGAAACATCTTAACAGCCACAGTGAACCAAGTGCTAGACCTCAATGAGCTAGTGGGTGCAAACTGGGAGCAACACGATCCTGTGGATGTCAAGAAAGAACCGGATAACAGATATTTTTAAACTTTAGAATAAATGTTTTGTCTTTCTATATGCATAAATGATATTTACTACAGGTTGTATACTTCAAAATACAACAATAATGTAAAATATAGGATAGATGACAAGTATGGAGACACATTTTTTGTAAACATAAGACCAAATCTCAAAGAAATTGAACTACAAGGCTTAGCATTGCCTTCTTTTTGTACCTCAATGGTCTCGACTGCACCCTTTTAATACAAAATTTTCTAATTCTTGTAAAAAGAAAAAACAAGGTAAGCATGATGTAAGGTATGTAATGTTTACAGCATATAAGGATGATGTAATTCAAAAAGTAAAATAAATATAAAATAGGAACGATGTAATTTAAAAAGTAAAATAAATATAAAATAGGGATGATGTACTTTAAAAGGTAAACTAATATAAAACAAGGCAGCAATAACACTATAAAGTTATCAGCCAATGAAATGTAAGAAAATTCAGTTTTTTTTACATATTAAAAAATAAAATTTTGACTTTGTTATGTTACACATTAAGTTTTTTACAAATTTTTTAAAGTCAACCCAAATTAATAGAGTAGTCAAAGTGAACTCATCACTATGTATACTGGGAGGCGGGAGGCAGTACAATAAGTGTGAAGTGAGAGGAGTTATAAAGTTTTGTTTAACAAAATTCTATTTATTAAGGTTTCATTTAAATTGAAGTTATTGGTTCATTGATATGTGAAAAAAAAATCCTATGTAAATTATTGTTCGGGAAGGTTGATATTGATTTAATATATTTATTCTCCATTGTAAAAAGTAAGATTAAAGTTTATATTGTAATATAAAATATTATGTTTTGTTTTATTTTTTATTTATCTATTTTATTATGTTTTTTTTATTTTATGGAAAAGGTTAAATTGAAATGGGAGGTAGTATTGTCATATATAGGACTAAGACTGGATGTTACTAGAAAGTATTAATATGATTTTGGGAAAATTTTGTATAGGTTATGAATTTGTATAATACTTCTAATTTTTTTTCTTATAATATATTTATATATTTTGATTTGTTGTTCTTGAGATTTGTTTTGAAGGTTGCCTGGAGTCATGACAATCATCACGAGAAAAGTTGTAAGATGGTGTACCAAAGGATTGAAAATTTTAACCTCTAAAATCATTGTAAAAGTGGTCATTACCTATAAACTTATGTATATATTTATAGATAGATGATAAGTTGTTGATTTATCTAATAGTAGTCTTTTTACTTGATCTATTTTTTTTTCTTCTCTTTTTCCCTTGTCTATCAATTTTAATTAACCAACCATCAAATCAACAATTATTAAAAATAATCGATCTTTAAAAAAACCTCTACAATTAATTACAAATAACCATCAAATCAACAATTATTAAAAACAATCAATCTTTAAAAAAACTTCTACAATTAATTACAAGTTACAATTAGTTATAAGTTTTAATTAAAAGAATCAATTTATGGTGCATCTTTCCTTTTTTAGAAAATACCTTCTACAATAACATTATTAAAAAAAATATGCGGAAATAAAATCACAATTATATCCATATTTTTATTATATAAAACATTTTTAAATAAAATCATAACTATATCCATATTTTTACTATATTTTATAGAAAATAACATTTTCAAAACTAAAAATATAAATTTTATTTTGATATATTATTTTATATATAATACTCCATTTTTAAACTTTCCAACAAAAAAGATTAAATATATTTATATGGAAAAAAGCTAATCCACATAACATGAAATTATTTTTAAATTTTTTATCATAATACATTTAAATATTATTTAAAACCAAACAATGGACATGCCATTTATCACACGACTTTTTTAAAATGTAGGGAAAGATTAAAAAATCACATTGAATCCAGTAATTAAATGTCTTGATCAATTATCTTTTAACAATTTTTTTTATATAATAACAACTTTAATTTTCAGCTCATTAAAAGTCGGATCTTTACAAACAAATAAATCTCTAAAAATACAACATGCTTGTTTGAGAAAACACAGTGGTAAAACATGATACTAGTGCATTCGTGAGTACAACTACTTTAACAATTTAACAACTATGGATAGTGGGCATCTTTTTTCCCAATGATAGAAATAGGGATCGATATGCTCTACCCTCTTTGATCTTATTAGTCCTTACCTAAAGGCAGTAGGGACTATCGATATTTGCACTCAAAACAAGGTTGTTAACTTAAAGTATTACTCTTACATTTCATTGAATGTCTTTTTTATTTTGGTTATCTATCAAATACTTTGAACAACATTTTTTAATCAATCATAAATTTCGAGGTTTTATTTGACCTCATTTCAAGGCAAGGGGCAATTAAAGCTAGGAAATGAAGTATGTATTTGCAATGTATTACAATAAGGTGGATTAATGCTACCCTTGGAGTTGAGCATTAATACTAAATATTAAATGTTTGATTCTTCAATATGTATATTAAACTTTATCTAAATATGGTGGCAATGCCTTCTCAACGTTTCTGCATGTGCTTTGTTGGCCTTTGCTTCTTGGTTCCAAGAAGTTATTGCATGTTCTTTGTTGACCTTTGTTTCTTTTGCCAAGAATCTCCTCTTTCCACAACCTCCCTCTCTCCTACCTCTGCTAAAAATGTACTTGGCCACTCCTTCTGCACTTACTACCTTTATGTCTGCATCTGTGCCCAGATTACCATTGCACCGTCATCACTCCATAATGTAGTGAACACATCCCCTTTCTCTCTGGCATAATCGAGATAGACTAGCATCAATCACCACATCTCTAAATAGCTTTAGAGCTTGTGAAACTAACTCTCCTGCAGCTGAAGATATGAGGCAATTGCTTCCTATTACATGTCGCTTGTTACGCTATCAAGCTCGGATAAACAACCACTCCAATCTCCTGATCATGCTTAGAAGAAGAAGAATGAGACGAGAAATATATGGGCAACCAGCCTTTTGGAAAGCTTCTTAAAAGGGATAAGATGATTGTTTCCAAGGAAGGTGAGTCATTAACTCTTCAACAAAGAAAACATAGAGTTGGAAGGATTCAAGCTTCTTCTTTCCCTGCACACAACCAAAAAGTAGGTGAGAAAATCTGAATTTCTTTGTAATTTTTTAAACAACAACATTGTGTGCAGGTTATTCTTCCTGCATATGTTCTTATGTTCTTACATATTCTAGAGTCATTGCTAAATATTTTCAAGATCATTGGATCAACATAAGTAGGATGAACAAAATCTACTAGGTAGCGTCCATTCATTGGATGGTCCCTTGCTCGCACATTCGAGTGTTTGCTGGTCATTTAGGCTAGTGAGTCACATCTCTACCTGTCACAGTCACCCCCGGGGGTAGAGGGTGAACAAAAAAAGGTTTTTTCGAACCAAGGTTCCTTCACGGTCAGCCTAGTCATATGAGGGGTTCTCTTTTCTTTTGAGATCAATTGGGTTTCTTGAATTGCACGTGACCCCAGGTGGTTTATGTGCAACTCCACTCAAGTTATCATTGAACTTGGAAAATTCACTCGTCTTTCCTTCAACTCTTGCAGTTTTTCCAATTGTAATAAAATTATCCGCAATTTCTCCATTTAAGCACGATGTCACTGCACATGGACTAACATTACAACTCTCACCCATCTCCC
>SNQJ01S0201943.1:0-16811 GCA_010110895.2 Picea sitchensis | reverse complement strand
CAATGTTGCATGGTGATGATCCCAATGCAACATCTAAACTCAACTCAACTAGTCAAACTGAAGTGTCAACTGAAAGAGAATATTCTCTAGGTGGAATATTCTCCCCTAAAATATAGGAGACTGGATAATGAATAATTATGACTAATAAGCAAGGAATAACCTTAGGAAAAAAAATCCTAGGTGTGTGTGAAGTAACTCCAACAATGGATACTTTGCATATCAAGAAGAAACATAAGGAAGCAGGAAAGTCGTTATCTATTTATTGCCCTAAATACACTAAGAAGAATCCTAAGAATGAGTGCCCTCTAGACCTCATAGATTTTTGTGGTATTTGTGAATAAAATCATCCAACTAACTAATTTTCTTCTTTTCCAGGGTTAAAAATTACATTTCTAGGAGCATATGAAAATGTGGAATCAATATACTTCATCAATCGAAGGAGGCCTTGGGCACCAAGACTCGTTCAAATAGGTTTGAACTTCAATCATTTTTAAAATTTTGGTGCATATAATACACAAATTTATTGTCAGGCTGCTAAATTGTAGCTTTTAAGTGTCCTGAATCACTAAATTGTCAAACCCGGGTTGGTATACTTCGAGCTGATACACAGTATGTGCAGGCAAGCGTCTAGTCTTTTATTCGAATGCTATCCTAAAAATAAAGCACACACCTATTCTAAGAATTTGAATTCTGATGACTAACTCAAAACTGAGCATTTCCTATGGAATCGTAAACAGAAGCAAAGCAGTCTAGTACTCAAAGGAAACAAGTTACTGTTACACGTTAAAAAGCACAATTCTACAAATCATTCTAACTCTGTGTTTTAACCATCTACCATCAACATTATCATTTCGGTCATGACACACAGAGTTATGTCTGAACTGCGTTCATTCTATGCATTCAAAACCAATCCGGTGCTACCTACAGAAAAACCGTCTAGCGGCTATCTAATGAGAAAACAAATTTAATGTTAAAGAAAATCTAATGCTAACTAGAGAAAAGCAAATCTAATGCTATCTAAGCTGGAAAACAAATCGAATGCTTTGTTTAGCGGTACGGGGAGCTCCTAACTATAATCTATCTATCCTAAGCACACAATGCAACTACTATTTAACCAAGCAAAATGCATGCTACTCACAAGTTAAGAAAACGAAAACCAAGCAATCCTATGCATATGTTACTCTGAACATCTGTTCTGCATTTAGCATTCATCAACATGAAAAGATATGGTCTGGAAATCAATTCTGTTAAGGAATGCATAGCACGATTCTGAAGCGTTTAGGCTGTAGTGTATATAAGCATTCACACACTATGCAGAAAATGAAACTATGATAAATCGAAAGCAAGTCTAAAAATGCTAAGCAAACCAATGATATCAAAGCAAACTAAATTAAAACAAAGCACACACACTAAACTAGTTCTATTGCTAATGAAGCAGCGGCGTGCACCAGCTTGGCAAGCCCAACCAAACGGTGCAGGCAATGTGGAAAACGACCAGAGCCTACAAAATCACACGATATAAATACGATGTAACTCTGTGCTCCGGCAGCTCGTAAAAACCGATTATTCAAATCATATTACAGTCCAGCATATCTGTGACAACAATTCATATTAAGCGAGGAGGTTGCATAATCAATAACAATAACAAGGTAGCAATAACAATGGTAGTCGTGTGAATTAGCCATTATGTAGCCCGTTCTAAATAATGAGCGGGTTTTATCTGATACTATATGTTTGTAACGAGTCTTAGATAGAGAGCGTGAAAACAGGTCCACGATCAGAGAAATCTTGCAATGAAGCCGAAACTTCGTTTCACAACCGTGACCGCGTGAGTGTCAAGTGTGAACACTGGCTATAATTCGATCAAAGGTAATCATCCACACTCTCAGCGCTCTGTGTAGCAGCTCCAGTATCTATTGTTTCTGCTATCTCCCTCTTGAATCTGCGCCAAGAATAGCAATGGAGTACCTACCAGTGATATTAACAATTTTATCAAATTAAAGTAGTAAAATGCATAATAATAACTTGAATTCAAAGATACCTTAGGTGACCCCTTTGAGTGGGAAAGGGGTACATTGATTATAGCAAGGAGGTCAAAAGGGTGATCTTGGCATATAGTTGGGTTAATGTAATGGTAAGTAGTATGGGCGAAGATCATGGTCAAAACAGGGGACCAACATTTATTCTCAACCTTGGTATAACCCCATCCCATATCCTTGGACAATTCCAAATCCATGGCAATACCTAGGGTAACATATTCCTCCTTCAGCCTGTTGTTCCCTAGCATGCCACAAAACTAAAACCCTCAGTGGAATCAACCTCCACAAGGGTGGAGGCCCTAGAATTTTTAGCAACCATCATTAATGACTCCTCCTCCTCAATCCAATAACACTATTCAAAATGGTGTTCCTCCTAAAAAACCATGGTTACCTACTCAACCTATCCCCAATCCAAATAACAAGAAGATTCAACTTATGTACAACAATGAAACAATATATTATAATTACTCCTTGGAAGTACAATAAATCAATCCTTGAATTTCAAAGATACCTTAGGTGACCCCTTTGAGTGGGAAAGGGCTGTTGATTATAGCAAAAGGAGGTCAAAAAGGGTGATACTGGCATATAGTTGGAGGTTAATGGTAAGTAGTATGGGCAAAGAACATGGTCAAAACAGGGGACCAACATTTATTCTCAACCTTGGTATAACCCCATCCCATATCCTTGGACAATTCCAAATCCATGGCAATACCTAGGGTAACCTATTCCTCCTTCATACCAATCATTCCCTAGCATGCCACAAAACTAAAACCCTCGGTGAAATCAACCTCCACAAGGGTGGAGGCCCTAGAATTTTTAGCAACCATCATTAATGACTCCTCCTCCTCAATCCAATAACACTATTCAAAATAGTGTTCCTCCTAAAAAACCATAGTTACCTACTCAACCTTCCCCCAATCCAAATAACAAGAAGATTCAACTTATGTACAACAATGAAACAATATATTATAATTACTCCTTGGAAGTACAATAAATCAATCTTAGATCTGGAAAAGTATTACAACAAGAAACAAATCTCATTAAAGAAGTGGAACTTGAAAAGGATGATGTTATCTTACCTTGGTCTCAATCTCCACCTTACCCTGAAATATTAACTGAAAATAAATCTTATACATTTGAAGAAAAATAAATTTTAGGAGAACTTAAGAGTTTGTGTGTGAATATACCTCTCCTACAAGCCATTAACGATGTGCCCATTTTCAATATATTTATCAAAGAAGAGTGCATCAGAAGGCCAGGGAGAAAAAAAAAGGACATCCCTACAATAAATGTTATGGGAAATCTAGCTGACCTTATGCTTGGGAAGATAATTGTACCTAAGTACTTGGATCCAGGATTCCCTTTAGTGAATGTGCACATAAAAAAATCCTTGATCCAAAATAATCTCATATATTTAAGGGCTTCCATAAATGTTATGACGAAAGACATTATCTTAATATTAAACCTACTGGGATTCTTAAGAGACACCTCCATTGTCCTCCAACTCACAAAAAGATCCACAGTCAAGCTTGAGGGGTTGTTGGAAGACATAATACTCTTTATTGATTCTTGGGAGTATCCTACTAACTTTGTAGTCCTCCAAACCAAGTCTCAATTCATTGGGTACCCTCTTATCTTAGGGAGGCCTTGGCTAGCCACAACATATGCATACATCGGATGTAGGGAAGGAAACATGACTATAACTAATGATCAATCCCAAAAACAACTTGTCCTTTATCCCCCTACCTAGCCTTTGATAACATAAAACCTCCTAATGTGGGTAGAAGAAGAAGAAGAATACTTGGTATAAACTACTTCCTATCCTATCTACACAATCAACACAACCTTAGCCAATAGAAAAATTGATGAGGATACTTTGCTTTTAAATTTTTTACAAAACCAATATCCTATTGATGTGAAAATAGAAGGGATAAATGATGAAATCAAATCTGAAATATTTTTTGATAAGAAAACAAAAATATGGGAAGAACTATTCACAACTGAAATTGAAGATCCTTCTGTTAAAACCATATATATTAACCCTGCAAAAACACTCAAAATCAGTACAAAACTTACCAATCAACACGAACAAAAATTACTAGATGTGCTGAAAAGAAACATTGAATCCTTTGCATGGAATTATAAGGATATGAAAGGCATCCATCCTTCCATATGTACTCATCATATTTATATCAAGGAAGACTGCAAACCAACTAGGAAACCACAAATAAGGATGAACCCTACATTGAAAGACATAGTTAAACAAGAATTGAAAAAGTTGTTATATGCCAGATTTATATATTCAACTTTAGATACTGAGTGGGTATCTCCCCTAGTTATTTTCCGAAAAAATAATGAGAAATGGAGGATATGTGTGGATTATTGAGAGCTAAACAAAACTACAAGAAAATATCATTTTTCGTTACCCTGCATTGACCAAGTCTTGGATGTCCTAACTAGGAAAGAATATTTTTCATTCCTGAATGGATTGAATAGTTACAACCAAATTCAAATCAATCTTGAATACCATGACAAAACAACATTTACTTGTCCCTGGGGCATATTTTCCTATAATGTCCTTCAAATTGGCCTATGTAATTCCCCGACCACTTTTCAGAGAGTAATACTTAGCATCTTTTTAGAACTCATTCATGAAAAAGTAGATATCTATATGGATTAATTCTCCCCTTGTGGGAAATCATTTGATGAAGCCTTAGACAATCTAGATAAGGTTCTCCAAATAGTAAATAAATTAATCTCCCCCTTAATAATGACAAGTGCAATATGATGATGAATGAAGGGATTGTGTTAGGACACCATCTATCTTGTAGAGGGATTGAAGTAGAAAAAAATAAATTCAAAATCATCACACTACTTCCTACCCCTCTGAAACCAAAGGATATTAGAAGTTTTCTTGGACATGTAGGTTACTACATGAGATTCATCAAATAATTCAATAAGATAGATTATCCTCTTTTTTCCTGCTATCTATGGATGTGGATTATTTCTAGACTTTAAACTATCAACAAGAATTTGAAACAATTAAAGAAAGACTCTCAATTGCTCCTATACTACAGGGTCCTAATTAGACTCTTCCCTTTCATATTCATATTGATGCATCATATAAACTTGTAGGAGTAGTCTTGGGACAAAATGAAGATAAAAATCCCTATGCAATCTATTTTATAAGCAAAAAATTAGCTAGTGCAGAGCTAAACTACATTATTATAGAAAATGAACTGTTAGCAGTAGTTCATGCTCTCAACAAATTCAGACATTATGTTACAGGGTATAAAGTTTTTGTACACATTGATCATGTTTCCATTAGATATTTGATGAATAAACATGACATAAATGGTAGAATAATTAGGTGGCTAACTTATTATTACAATAGTTTGATCTAATCATTCATGATAATCCATAGAAGCATAATGTTGTTGCAAATTTCTTATCCCTGTTGACAAATACTACTAAACAAGGAATGATAGATGATCATTTCCCATATTAACACCTCTTTGCAATATCAACACAAACCCCCTAGTTTGCTAGCATAGCCAATTATCTTACAACATGGAGGTTTCCTTAACATTTTTCCTACTGAGAAAGATGTAAAATTGTCAGAAAAGGCACAACCTCTACTTTGGTAGAAAGGTATATGTTCAAATTGGCCTAGACCAAATCTTGAGAAGATGTGTGAGAGAAGATGAAGTGCATGATATCATCCATGCCTATCATGACGAACCATATGGAGGAAACTTTGCAACGAAGAGAACAACCTACAAGATATTGCAAGCTAGATACTATTGGACAATCCTACAAAGAGATGTCCAACAATAACCTTACACTATGATGAATGTCAATGGATGGGAAATCCTACAAAGAGAAATTAAGTTCCCTTGCATCCCTAGGTATCATTGTAACCATTTAACAAGTGGGACATAGACTTTATAGGCCCAATTGACCCACCTCCAGTGAAGAAGAAACACATAATAGTATGTACTAACCATCTAACCAAGTGGGATGAAGTAAAATCTGTGAAGGATTTCATAGAACAAAATGTAGCTGCAATCCTCAAAGAATGCATAATTTCAATATTTGGGTATTCTAGAGAGATAGTCACAGAGCAAGGATCTCAGTGCACATCTAGACGTATTGAGAAAATCATGCAGCAACATCACATATGTCGTAGGAAATCATCTCCATGCAATCCACAGTAAATGGATAGGCTAAAGTCACCAACAAATAATTGGAAAATATCCTCACCAAAACAGTGAGCATGAACAAGAAGAACTAGTCAAAGAAACTCATAGAAGTAGTATGGGCATACAACATGACATGGAAGACTACCATACAGATTATATCTTTTGAATTAGTCTATGATAATAAATCCATTCTCCCTATTGATTTTGAATATCGTACTTTAAGAACAACATATGAATTGGATATGGATATACCATCGAAACAACAAGAAAGATTGAATAAATTGAATGACTTAGTACAGGATGTAAGCACTCTTCAACACTGAAGTAGTGCAGCAACAAAGAAAATATTGGTGTGACAAGAAAATCAAGCATAGAAAGTTAAAGTAATGGACTGGGCCCTATTATATGATTCAAAATTCAATAAATTCAAGGGAAAGATGATGACCAGGTGGATAGGGCCCTACATTATTGAAAGATTCCATGATAATGGTTCAGTCCAGATTAGAACCATAGATGAAGAAGGAATTCCCTTCCTAGTAAATGGATTTAGGCTAAAATTTTACAATAACACAATGACTAGGGAAGAGTTTACAACAACAATGAAGGCACAAAATATGGATGTGATTGATAGAAGATATGCTCTCAATCCATCCAAATAATGAGATATAAAAAGAAAAAGAAAAAAAGAGGAATAAAATACCTAGATGAAAACCTCATTGAGGCATTTAGGATAGATATTTGATTGAAAACCTCAATGGAGGAAGTCTTAGATTTGAGAAATAAATAATTTCCTCATCAAGAAAACTTCTCGGATGCTTGATGGGGTAGGACACTGGTGAAAACTAGTAATGGCACCTTTGTCTTCAGAAAAAAAAAATGAATTGGTACAATAATGTTTTTGTTTTGTAGGTATCGAAGGAATCCATCTCAACAACCATCTACACATGAAACAAGGAGTTAGAAACCAAGAAGAACTTAGAAATAATGAATCCTCCACAAATAATAAAAATAAGTAAACATTCTACAAGTTTTTTGCACTTCCAATCATCATTCTCCATACATAACAATTTCCATCTTATCATTCATTTATTAACCTTGTTTCCATTCATTTATTTACACTTTACAGTTCCCAAGTTTTCATTTTTAACCCTTTGTTCCAAGAAGAATCACCTACATAATAAATCTAAAAATTCCTACTGGATCATTTCTCATAAATAAAATCTAGGTTTTCATTGAATAAAATCATCATTATCAGCATCGACAACATTTCTAGCATCATCATCATCAACAACAAATTACCAGCCTCTGGACTGCATTAAAAAAATTCTATAAGATCTGTTGTATCCTGCAGAAATTGTTACAACAACACACAAAAAAAAAATCACCGACATCAACACTACCACCATTAGTACTACCAGCATCAGAAAAATACCATCTCTGGACTGCATAAAAAAATTTCTACAGGAACCCCTGCATCATATAGAAATTATTAGAGTAGCAACTAAAAATTACAGTAAGAAATTCTAGACAACAAAAATAAATTCCATCGCCACAAAAGTCTTCAATAGAGTCAACGAGAAAAATAAAAAATCTATATCAATCATATAAGGATATTATTTCTGTAACACAACTCCAATGACCTACATGCACAACAAAATTCAAACACATACAAAAATCAATGCGCTCACAAAGGTAATGAAAGGTATCACATTTATTCCTCTCTCTTAGACCTTCATTTTGTATCAGACAGAGGTAAACACATGCATATTTTATATGGTCAAAATATATAAAGTTATATCATGGGTGATCAGAAAGAGGACGTTCTCGGTTGTCACGTCAAAGAGGGAAGGCATAATTCATGGAAAATGGACACATCAGTCAAGTGGAAGATCATTTAAACAACTTAAAGATCACAAAAACTCACAAAAACATGAATTCATGAGTACCATAGCTATCATATCGACAATTGGGACAAGAAAGAAGTTAGACCCAAATTTTGGGCATAAGTGAGAGTAGATGAACGATTTTTGTCACCATTTCAAATTGTTTCCAACCTTAAGAAACTCTCTATCGGTGAAATGAGATTAGGAGTACGAATTAGCAAGTTGGGATAGACAAGAAAGCACTCATCCAGAAAAAAGAATATTCTCCATAGAAACAAGGTTCGCTATAGGAAGGTATCCATTGAAACTCTCCTAACCAATAATTTCTCTCTTCCTCAAATTTGTCTAAAATTGTTGTTAAAATTTTTTGTATTTTAAATACCATATGGTTGAAATCGTTTTGTTGGGTCAACATTTTTCACGAGCAAAAGTCTACAATCTTGTAGAAACCAATCTGCACAATTCCTATAGATATTGTTTACATAGTCCTATAGAAACACCCAAAGGAAATAACCCTCTCACCCTTGATGTGGCTCTCAGTGCCCTGTTGAAAGACCTAAATTTATCAGAAATTGTTGTTGAAAAAACTTGACTCAAAACCACTAAAGTTTCCTGAAGAACAAAATTTCAAATTTTTTTTTTTTTTGTACATTGCCTCCTAAAGGAAAAGCATATCCCATATTGTTTTTCAAAACTCTTCTCCTTGGAAAAAGTCTTTGTGCATCTGACTTCTATACATCATTGAGTAGCCATTTATAGAAACCATGGGAGCAAGATTTAACAAAAGGGAACCAACATAACCATCAAGAACCTATGAAAACCCAGAAATTGTGGAAATGTTTTATAGAAGCAACAACATAGGATGCTTTGAAAGGATTAGGGGTTTTTATGATGAAGTTGTCTTGGAGTTTGCACTAAATTTTCAGAACACCCAAGAAAATGAATACATATCAGTAATGAAAATTTTGGTGATTAGGGTTGATGAAGAATCTATCAACAAGTCGTCCAACCTTCCCATGGTTCGTCATTGGGAAAAGGAGGAAATAAAAGAGGTTATCAATGCCAAAAATTCATTATTTCATCCAAATGAAAAACCTAAAGAAGATAAGAATGGAATCAAGAGAAATCCTCCCTCATCCTTGGCTAGAAGTGGCCTACTACATAATTAAATATGGCACATGTGAAGGAAGCATGAGTGTTGTGTATGCTTATCACTTCATCCTTCTCCATCAACTCAGGAATTTCCCCAATGAAGAACTAGACATCAGCTTGAGCTTCCCTTATTTTCTCCTTCAATCTTTGATGGAAATGAGCACCAAGGCGAAAAAGGGAAAGTACGAGATCTTGGCACACCACATGATTATCAAATTAATAGTATCATATGTCTTGAGAAGTCTAAAACACATGGTTTTATGGGTTGACTTTTTAGATATGGATCAATAGATGTTCTTGAAGGTGCAGGTGGAAATGAGCCAAGAAAAAAAGTAGAGGGATGATAAACCTAAAAAGATAATTAGACCTAAGCCCTCTAAGAAAATAAAAAAGAAGAAACAAAAGGTAGAAGAGGAAGACAAAGAGGTGGCTGGCAACTTGACCACAATAAATTATCCCTTTGTCATCCCTATGAAAATCACAAGTGTTGAACAAGTTCAACCAAGAAGGAGAAGGTCCTACAGGGTTAGAAAGAGTTAGAAGAAGGGCATCCCTAAGCTAATTACACCAGACTCCACTACAACCCAAGTTAAGGAGGTGCAAGATTCCCCTATCCCAGAGGAATAAAAAGAATCCAAAGGGAAGGCACCCCAAGGAGAGACAACAACCACATAAGAGAAGCCACTACCAATTGAAGGAGCTTCCAAAACAAAGAATCCAATGGAAAAACTCCTTTATTCCACCTTGCTGGAATTAGAGAAAGCCAAGGTTGATGTTATAAAATGGAATAGGGTCAGAAATAAACAAATAAAAATAAAAAGAAGAATCCCCTAGACATATGGAAAAGAAACTTCAACACATTCAAGAAAATTTTCAGATCATGACTATGTAGAAAATTGAGTACAATTAGAAGTTAAAAGTGGAAAACCATAAACTAAAAAATAAATTGGATGGGGAAAAAAGAGAGTTGATTGACAAGAGTGAGAGGATAGAAATCATGCATGATTTCTTAAAGAGCAATGGCACAAAAATCAAATAGAAAATATGGCTCAACTAGTAAGATACAACTTAGACACACCCAAGGACTTATTGGATTCCTACCAAGAATGTAGTACGGAGGAAAAGGAAAAGATGCCTGAGTTTTATTTACACAACATCATCCTCCCACACCCTTACAAATGAAACCCAAATCCATATGTAGGGGATGTTCAGATGATGGATTTTGCATCCTGGTTAAGACATGAAGAGATGGAGGTAGTAGAGATAAATAAATACAAAGAGGATGAATTTCAAATCCCATTTTGGATTAGAGTTGAGGAAACTAGGTCAGGATATGTCATAGCAAGCCATGCCAACCTCTCCATAGAAAAATAAATATCCCCGGTTTGGGTAGCCAAGCGGAAAGAGGCAATGGCCCACCTAGATGATTGATTGAGACTCTTGGGAGAAGAGGAAACAAAAGCTTGCCACAGGAGGTGGCGATCCTTGACTCACAATCTACAGATTAGAGAACCTCACTCCCCCAATTCTCTACAACTTTCCTTCTTAATAACTGCTTGGTACAAGGAGGTACTAAGGAAATTGAGAACAAAATGGATTGGACTAAGGATGAATCCCCCTTTCCTTCTTCCTATGGCACTAGTGGTTGACCTCAACAAGGAAAAAGAATAAGAGGAGTGGGCCAAGATAGTGAATACAAAAGGGTACCATGAGTATCATTCCACCACTAGATATGTGGCATGGAACATAAGGCAAGAACACAATGAGCAACACTCTAGTAGGCAGCAGTAGGATGTTAGGCAACAACATCAAGAAACAACACAACCTAGCAGTATGAAGGAGTCTATCAACTAACAAAAACAACAATAAATACAAAAGAACAAGTTTTGTTGCACAAGGGTGTGCAAAGTTTCAGTTGGGGGGTGATGATGAGCCTAAATATTGCCTATCTCAAAGGCTCATCATAAACACATTTTTCACCGTGATATGACTAATATTTTCTTTTGACCATATTTAATATTAGTCATGAATATTTTTTGTATATTGCTTAGTGAATAAGTTTTTGAGGTAGAATTTTGTGTGTATAATACCTTCTTTCTCTAATTCCTATGCTAAGGAATGTGTGTAGCATCAAACAGGTCGAACCCCTTAAAGAAAGGAGGATTCCATGAATCAAGGGACCTTGTCCCCCACCTACCTCCATAGCGTTGCTAGTTCACTAATGATCACTCCTTGCAAGTAGTAGTTCAAAATCAGATGAGATTGACTAAGATATGTTTATTCCTCTTTTTCCTCTTCAGTTCAAGTGAAGAGGTCGAGTTCTCAGCTGTATAAATAGGCCTCTAGCATAGGAGAAGGGGGGGGAGATTTCTGAATATTAGTGTTAAGTTCTATTAAGAAGACTTTTTTTGAAGACATTGAGCTGTGCTCTTGATGTACTATTGACTTTGATGAAACAAATATGACTTTGTTTTTAGCTTATTAGAGTTTCCTTAAGGTTCCTTGTGCTTCTTGGGTAGGGCTCACTCAATAGGGCTCAAAGACCCTGATGCAATTTATCTTCTTCTTGAATGTTAAATGTGTTATTAGTTAGTCTTTTACATCTCTTGAAGGATTAAGATAGTTATGCATGGTAATATTTGATTTATGTCAATTTGTTATTAACTATTAAGTTTTAGCAGGTCTCTTGTAGAAGGAGTTAACATCCTAATGGGATGCTCAAAGGTGTCCTCTTTAGGCTGAAAACCTTTGTTCTACCTCATTATATTTGTGTTTAGCTTTGTCAATACTTTTGAATACTTTTGCTAATTTTTTAGGACTCTTTTTTTCATCTTGTGAGCTCTGCCATTTGAGTTGCGAACACAGGTATTAACTTCACTACAAAATTGAGGTGTGCTACAAAGAGAGTTCTAAGGTACTTGAAGGGAAATCATGGCTTTGGGCTCAAATACGTTAGGTTGAAGGACTTCTACCTAGTTGGACATATAGATTGAGACTTTGATGGGGATAAGGAGAATGGAGTGTCTGCTTCAAGATACATCATGAGTCTTGGATCAAGAACTATCTCTTAGAGACCATGCAAATAGTTTTCTCCACCAGATTCCATTACAAAGGCATAGTATGTGGCTGCTGCAGAGGTGATAAAGAAGATTGTGTGTCCAAGGAAGATACTAGAAATTTGTAGGAGAAACATGTGAATCAAGTTGGCCAAGAATCCTAGATTCCATGATTGGACAAAACACATTAACATGAAGTACTATGTGATCTGACATCATGCAAAAGACAAGACCATTCATTTGACACATTGTTACATAAGTGAGCAAACTACAAACATCTTCACCAAAGATCTTGGAAGAAAAAAGTTTGAAAAATTCAAAATGTGCTTGGACTCACAAACACCCCTCATGATTAAGGGGATAATGTTAGATACCTAATCCCTGAGATTATGGTATATTGTTTATGTTTAATTTAGGATAAATATGAGGAGTCATAGATGAATAGGATCAACCATTAGACCTGTGGGAAGATGAAACCAAAAGCCATCTTTGAATGTATTTATATGAGGCTCTCTTTAATGAGATTTAATTAATGTGTGGAGTTATTCAATGCCCTACTTGTCAATGTTGGCGGAGTGAAGGCTAGTAAATAGTCTTGGATTCCTAAGTTATTTCATTGACTTGTTAAGGAAAGAAAAGAAGCATCATTGTTTCATCCATTGACTATTTTAGTTGCTATAAGAATTGCCTTGTAAAAGTTGTAGCCAGTGTTTAAATAGGTGATTTTTTTAGTTAAGATGAATCTATTATGTGGATCCAGAATTTTTTGAAAACCCAAAAAAAATTCATGCACTCAAATTCTTGCCAATTCAAAGATCTTATGTCTTATTAACTCCAATACTGTAGGTTTTAATCTTTGCAACTTACCAATTTCTTTGTCGACCAAGGTGTTGTTAATTACAACTTTCTTGTTGGTTTATAATGTTGATGGACATGTTTTTAGCCTTCATCATTTTTCTCATAATCATTTCCAATTTTCTTCAAATAAAATCTATCACACAATATTATTTTATTTAAATATATCTATAACAAAGAAATGCAAATAAAAAACAATTTATTTGTTTCATTTCATGATTTGTTCATGGTTTTAAGTTCAATCCACCTACACTATCAAGTTCAATAGATCCATTCATAATTCCACATTCAACCTGTTGGCAACGGAAGTTGCTCCCGGATTGCTATCAGGAGCAGAGCCCGACGCCCATCAATTTTATGTCATGGTTGTTCATAGATGGGTGATTGAATGGCGGGAAACTCAAAACAATAGCGTTCCAACTTTGAAACTAGGCCAGGTATGCATGAGCAAGTGAAGTCTTGCGTAAACTTCAGGCAGTGAGCTGTAGTAAAGGGTGAATAGGTGGAAGACTTATATAAGAGAAAAGCAGAGGTATGTTATTAACATCGGGTTTCTAACAGGCTGAGGAAGAAGATGTCCAAATGTAATATCATCTTACATTCAAACACAAGGCCAGAGAATGCAATAATGAAACAATAAATCATTTATCATAGCAGAACTACAATAATTCGCATGAGTCGGTCGTTCACGAACTCTCTTAGCATAAGATGAAAACTAGACGGAGTAAGAAGAACTGTCTGTCATAAAACAAGAAATCTCATATACAGATGCATAAACTGAAAGCTAGGATAGCTGCTAAAACATTACAGTAGGGAGCTCTGCTCTACCATCGATGCTTACAAAAATGGCGAAAACGCCTACATATACTCAAAACAAAACACAACAGCAAAAATAAGATACTGCATTAATAACATTGCGTCTGCATGTCTTCTGACAGTCTGCGCATGTAGACTAGACGATCATGCGCCTATGACAGATGCTATCTTAACTGCGCCTGGCTCCAGAAAGGGGAGTAGTTGAGCCATTAAGTGTCGAGCTAGCGTGTTCAGACTTCCTTCGGCTAGTCCAGGACTCATGCATGGCTTCTCTGGAAAAATGGGCACACAGGACCCCCTTAAGTAGACCGCTTGCCAGACCCTCCATACCTTGCAATTAATGATTGAGGCGAGGCCTCAACCACCCTCTCTTTTCTTCATTCATTCCTGGTAGCTACTGTGAATTAAATCACGTCGAATCGGTGTCTGAAGAATGCAGTCCTCCCTCTCTTGAATCTTAATTCGGCACCTCTGGCTTCCTTGTACAGCCCCTTCTGCTCCCTAGAGTGACCATGGGCTATGACCCTTCGCCTATCTACCAGAGTGCTGTCGGCACTTCGGGGTTCGCGAGTGAGAAAGGAACAGGACCTTTCTCCTTCAAAATCGCGATGGGCGAAATGTCGGGAGGGCCTTACGGTTGCCACGCGTTCCCCACGAGATGAACGGCTGAGATGTTTTTTGGCGCTTTGGGACCCGAGTGGCAAAATGATAAACAATAGCGCCCCTCTTCCAGGCTTGTTCTTTTATGACCAGGCGCCAAAACCACGAGCCGGATTCTGGGCGCTATCGACATTTCGGGGTTCGGGGTTTCGAGAAGTGAAGGGACGAGGAGCGCTTACCCCTCGAACTCCCGAATGCCAACGTGACACGGATGTGTGCCGCGTGTCCTTCAGACAAACGACCAAGATAGTATTCGTTATTGTAAAGAGGGCTGCCCCATTTACAGGCTCACTTGACGTGACCTGGTGCTAAGATCGTGGGCTCAGCTTGAAAGATGCTTCGGAACTTCGTTGATCGGCAATTTCAAAAGCAATGAACTAACACCACCTTGTCTCCCGAAACACTGATCTCCGATAGGCCGACTGACTGCCACTTGTCCTGATCGGATCAGATGATCCAGATTTGCTTTGAACCATTGGCACTGCCCTTCGTGCTAAACCCCGGGCAACTTGACAGCGCCGAAAACCCGATGACCGTCGATTAACTCTGTAGGCTGGATCTTGGCTGCCGACATCAAAACTTTGCTTGCTCGCTTGACTCGCAACCAGAAAGTTGGGTCCTTCCGCTGCTGTACCTGGGTGTTTCATGTGCAACCTACAACCCTGGGTGCTCTCAAGCCCGGGACAAGAATTATCGCTAACACAACCCTCCCACAATTTCAAACTCAAGTTGCCCATTCATAGTTCAAAGTAGGAGTGTGCATAGTGGATAGTGATTACATTCTACCTAGACTTATGCATTCTCTATTCTTGGCCTGTATGTTATTCTATCGCAACATTATCTTCTGCTTGTGGTGTAATCCTCTCGAGGCTCACTTGTGACCATTTTCCATAGTTTGAAAATGTTTCCGTGATACATTATTATGCACATTGTATTAACCTTGGTGCCCTCGTATTTCCTAAGCGACATTACATTAAAAAATGTGTTCTTTCATCCTCACGATTTACCTATTTCCTTAAGCTTTATGGCCTTGACACCTTGTCTCTATACGTATCCTTACTGATAGCAAGTGATACTCCCTTATGGCATTGACACCTTGTCTCTATACCTATTCCTACTAATAGAAACTGATAATCCCTTAAAGCTAGTGATCTGCCTGATCAAAGAAACTCATATACACTAGAGACTCTGTAGCTATATATTTTTACCTACTGTCCAAGCCAAAAGATACCTTGAAAGTGATCATTTTTATTTTTTAGACTGCTTCCTGGGGGGTGTGGCTATACCAGCTGGTATGTAACCAGAATTTCGCTTTGAACCTCTTGTAGCTGTGAGGATTTCGTTTTTGCTGTTCTAATGTCCCAATTTTCCCATAACTCTGTCGGAGTAATTTTTCCCAATTCGATTTTGACCGAGTGTTGTTGTGAAAGTTTTTGGGAAGCCCAGAGTGTGCTAGAAGAATCTTTGCCGAGATCATGGACCAAATTTTTGGGGTTCTTCCTGGAGAGGGACAGGGTAGGAGTTTCAAGATTCCAAAGAGACTTGATAGTATTGGATGAAAATAAGATCAGGGGAAATGGAGGCCCTTCGATTTTCGAACTGGTAGAGCTTGGATAATATTTTGGGCATGCTTAATCTCAAATAACTGCCACACTTCGCTAAAGATGAGCTACGGGACAGATGATTGTGTTATCACTCCAGGAAACTACTTAGGGTTGTAAGCTAAGTATGCCTGGTAACTTAGGAATTCAATATTTTTTTAGCAAAATGGATCGATGGGATATCACAATAGCTCAATGGAAAGGTTGCTGATCAAATAGTTAAATGAACCAGTGCTCTTAGAAACTGTAAATCAGATGATAAATAACAGAGATGGAATGCAGAATATTTCTGAGACAACCAAGTATATTAACATGCAGGGTTTATGCAACCAAATACATGCATAACATCGGGTCACACACAGCAATAGGAAGTTTCTCAATTCAAATTATGAGCACAGGCTAAACTAACTTGAACAGAGAGCAGAATAATGGTGGATGAAATATCTGATCACATCAACAAGAGAAAACTGTGATTTTTCTATTAGAAAGAGCAACCAAAACATACAGCGAAATTTCTCCAAGTTCGAACCCTTGTTTGATTTCAAAA
>SNQJ01S0201942.1:0-14585 GCA_010110895.2 Picea sitchensis | reverse complement strand
GTTGAAATATGTTGGAGTTTTGACTATATTGAACTAACTCTAGATATAATCCAAATGTGAAATCTTCAAACCTTTCGACCTAATATCTCTAGTAGACAACTAGTATTAGTCATCACACATCTAGGGGAGTGTGGATAGCATGAGCATCCCACAACGTGAGGGGAGTGTGGATATCTATAGATATTGCCCTTTAGAACCATTAATTTTGTGACAATTAAGACTCACTCAATTCCATCTTCTTCAAAATATATACGTCATTAAAACTCACAATACTATTTGTAGAAATAGGCTTCATTACCACCATAAATTTTGTGACAATTAAGAATGACTCAAAATCATCTTCTTTTTAATATATATCCCATTAAAACTCACATTACTATGTTTACAATAGGTTATGATGCACTTACATTTGAAATTATTGTCATGATTACTCTCAATCAACGTGAATTTCCACCTTATATGACTATATTTTATCTAGATTTCTAACTCCAACTAAGCCTCACAAATATTACATTTGCTCCACCTCATCGAAATTTATATTAGGAATACAAACAACCCTCATACCCATCCCATGTTGTTTTTATTAGTGGGTGTGTGAGGTTATGAAGATTAAACTCTTTGTTTTGGGGATTTTAATGCATTGCATTATATGTGGTCTTAGTGGATCTAGCCATGGGGAACTTTTAAGGAATCTTAAAGAAATTTTCTAATACGTTTTTTTTAGTGGATCCAACCATAGGGAACTTTTAATGAATCTTAAAGAAATGTTATAAGGAATATATATGTGGTCTTAGTGGATTGAACTATGTTCAAAGAATATGCACATGCTATTGAGTTAATTTTGAGTAGTTGTCCACTCAATGTAGAAATCCCTTAGTGGAAATCCCTTAGTTTAAAGTACAATTAGGTCCCTTTATGTAAATTTAGGTGACCATAAAGTATTTCATGGTTATGTATTTAGTTCAACAATATCCACAACTATCCAAAAATTTGTCCTTAAATCTCTCAAGTGATCCAACTATATAATATAACATTTGCACAGTTCATATGTTATATAATATAACATTATCCAATATGTGATCAAATAAGAGTGCACCACTTAGTAAAGCAAGATTTCTTATGTTCCAAGATTAAAGGCATAACAAGTTGTTGTGCACCACTTACTAAAGATTTCTTATGTTATTAGTGGGTGTGTGAGGTTATGAAGATTAAACTCTTCGTTTTGGGGATTCTGATGCATTGCATTATATGTGGTCTTTGTGTATCCAACCATAGGGAATTTTTAAGGAATCTTAAAGAAATGTTTTAATACTTTTTTTAAGTGGATACATGATTCTTCAAACATTCCTCGGAAACGATCTAGGTTATTATCCTAAGAAGGAAGAACAAGAACTCCTTTGACTGAGACTCTGAGTGACCAACAACAATCTCGTCAGAGGAGAATTTCAAATGAGTCTGTGAATACATCAACTGCAAAAGATGCTTAAGAAAGTGCTATGGATGCGACCTTCTTAGATAGGTTGTGCATTGATAATCCTACACCTGAGAATGTAGGGAATACCTCTAGACAAGAGAATATTTCTGGTAATTTTCTTTGATTTTGTTGTATTTAAATTTATGTGAGGTTCAATCTTAAAGTTACTTTCAAATGTGTGTGTAGACAATCCATTTAGAACAAGGGATGAAAATGAAAGAGAGAGTGGTTTTCATGAAGATTCAAATGTCGGTGTAGAGGGTGAAGGTGGATTTAGGAGGTCGCGTTATCAAGAAACAAAAGATTACATGCCTACATCCACCTACCCTTCGGATGTTGGTGATGAACTTCCCTGGGAAGGGATTGCTGAAGCAATGACGCTTGAGAGATGCTCGGGTGTTAAAAGGAGGTTGGAAAATGATTTGGTGGTCTTGGAACTCCCTTAGGAGAGTAAAAAAATCTTGCAAATTATTTTGCATTCATTGGAAAACTTTATGGACGCATATCAGAAGATGGGGCCAACCACTAATAGTTTTTTTGATCTAATTAGGCGAGGAAAGTCAGAGGTGATGGGTCCTGATAAATAAGAGGTAGTAAAAAATAGATTTTCAAAAGAAGATGCCATTTCAATGTTCAATTTCAAAGACGGCCCAAAGCGGAAGATGTTGAAGGTGCAATATTTTAAGCACCCTGACATTGCAGGACATCTATATAATAGATTTTTGGCGGCATATGGGAAATTGTTGTGGAACGATGAGGTTCCACACTATTTTGAAAGACATTTTTTTGTAGATTTTTTCTTGCACATGCACCCTGATTATACTAGTCTATCATCCAAATATTATGGGACTGGTAAAGGACATACATATGATCGCAAAAGGCATATCGAAGTGTGGCTTTATCGAGGCCTCCACAACCTTTAGTACCTCTCCCAACAAGGGTATTTTCTTCACTTTCAAAGTTGTAGGCTACATCAGAGGTTGGCAATGAGGCCAGGAGTGCAATCAGAGAAAATTTGGAAGAAATTTTTTATGGTGTTGATGTTGGCATGAACCGTCAGCGAGCAAAAGCCAATTCTCAGGCTACATTTGTTTATAAAACAGATGTGGATTTAGATACAATGTTAGCACAAGATGTTTTGGAGTATGCAAATTTTTGCCGGGATGGTTGGAAGAAGGTCATTCAGAATGATGTCCCGAACCGCAAATTGGTATGTGTTCTAGTTAGAAAAATTTTGACACATTGTATGATAGTTTACTTCTAAGTTTAGATTTAGATATCATTGTATCTATAGAAATAATCGAGTTGTTATTTCCATTAATTGCATTTTGGAGATATGTTAAATGAATCTCCAGTAGGTAGGGGACATGATTCGACAAGTTTAAATTTGGATGGGTTGAATCATGTATGTGTTTTCTAATAATTGTTCAATCTCCACTCTTTTGAATAAGAGATCAACAACATTTATAATTTTGTATAATTGTGAACACATTGAATCCTAGATTTAGTTCTTAGTTGTGTTGTTCATAGATCCCTATTCCATCTCCTACTACTTGGGTAGGCTTGTCTCAATTCTCATTGGAAGAGTTTGAAGAGGGTGGGAGTTCACATGTATCATTTAATGTCTTAAAATCATTTAAATTTAATGTGTTATAATCATTTAAATTTAATTTTTCAAAATTTCAAATTTGAAATGTGGTATATAGGCTAATGTGAAGAAAAGAGTACATGAGAGTGTGCTTGGGAGGGAGACTGGGACCGAGGAGGAAGTAGAGGAAGCACCCATATTTGGGAAGGATGTGTTCATTCAGGATGATTCATAAATGTATGTTATTTACTTTTATCAAATTTTTGTTTTCTCAAATTTTTAGTTTAGCCTTTCCTATTCAACGCTTTGATCAATTATTTTGAAATATATAGAACCCCTAGATAAGTTTATCGTTGTCTTAAATGGTGTAAATTCAAATTTGTTTAAGGTTAGATCATGATGAAGACCTAATTTTGAACTTGAACATTTGAATATTTGAGAACAGACTCTATCCCACATCAGAAAAGAGATTTTTCTAAATTTTCTTCGATTGCATTCCTTGCTTTCTTGTCCAGGAATGACGTAGTATGGACATTTGTGCTTTCTACATACAACAAAGTGAATTCCTTCTTGCCAGGGTATTGTCAAACTCTTAACTAAATTGGTTACTAATCACAAAAACCAACATTCAATTAGATTTACAAATAAGCTCAGACATATTGTATATGTGAGCTAGCTCACACATAATTTCAAAGAGCATTTCATTATATTTAATATGAATACATCCCATTCAAATGGTTTTTTAAGAATGACTTAATATACATGTGCAGATTAGTGTTTTCTTTGTACATGCAAGATTATATGAGAACAACTATTCCATCACAGAAAATGGAGATAAGTATTTTTCAGAAGAATGGTTTTTAAAATAGAGATTTGTGAACTTTTTTAGATAATAAGTAGTTTTTTGGAAGAATGACTTAATATGAAGATTTATGAGTCCTTCAGTTTGAAAGGGCATCGTGGAATTTGATTATATGACCATTGCAGAAGAAGATAGAAGTATTTAATTGCCGAGGAGATTAGTATTTTATTGTTGTGTAAATATGATCAAATTACATCACCTGGGATGAAAACTTCTAAAGGATTTGGGACCTTATCTACAAGGAGAATTTCACCTGAAGGATTTTGGACTTTATCCACAAGGAGATAGAGGTCGAGAGGACCTAGGTTGGGTCAGTACTAGCGTTGGGTATTGATAGTGATTATTGTTGGTTGAGAGATTATTGTACTGTGAGAGAGAGGAGTGCTCAGAGTGAGAGCCTTCTGGTATTGTAAGATCTTCAGCTAGGTGTGAAGATCAAGTCCTGCAGCTGGATGCGCAGGAAGGTGGGAGACAAAGAGAAGAAGAGAGAGTATCTGTTGACTAAGAGCGCAGATCAGAACTGTTAGCTTTATCTTAATCTATCATAAGCACAGTTCTGTGGGTGTATCCCTAGAGAGAGGGTGAGCCACATATATTTTGTGTCATATGTGTGATTGATGTCTGGATCTCGGTCATTGTTATACTGTTATTTGCATTATTGTGTTAGATCAGATGTATAGCTGCATAGAGTAGATCTAGATGATAAGAGATACATGAATGCTACATTATTGTTGTATTAGTTCCACTTGATATTCCCCTGGTTGTAGACATCTCTGTCCTGCAACCCCCCTCTTAGGTGCTTCGGGTGAGACTACATCTTCTTCGCAGGTGTTGCCGAAAGGGCTCGTAGCTAGGGCTTGTTGGTGCGCTCTTGGAGTGAACCCTTGGTCTGCCCCTGTGCCAACAAATGGTTCCATTACCGGGACAAGAATCTTTTTAAGGGAATGTCAAGGTGGTTCCCATCAAAGACCGAGATTCAAAAGTGGATAGAGGATCAAGAGAGGGACTTCGCTGAAGCCCAGAACAAGAACCCTAAACTGAGTATTGAAGATTGGCTACAAAGAGGCATCTTCACTGACATTCACAAGATCTTCTTTGGGGGAATCCACCAGGAGTTGTTTGAATGGTTGGCTAGGTTAGCTGATACCCAATTTGAGATTAGATCTAGACCTCCTGTGGTTTGGATCCTGGCATTGATCCAGAGGGTCAAGAGAGTTGACAATGTTGTATCCAGAGTAGTAGATCATTGGTTTGATAGTACCATTGGAGGGTATATCACCGAGTTTGCTATTGACAGAACAAAATCGTATAGCCAAGTCGAGAGATACTTTTTCAAAGGACCCAGAGGAAAATTTTTGCACTTTCTGAAGCTAAGAATCAAGATGCTCTTGCATGAAAACCACATCTTGAAGATATAGTAGAATGGTTAGACCGAAAAAGGATAATGTTAAAGATATTGGACAATGACAGTGACACATAAGCAGGACATATGCGTAGCGGGAAAGTATTCCAAGGGTTCACCTTGAGAACTTGTTTAAGCAAAACTACGGAGAAGAGGGTTTCTATAGTGGAGAAGAGGTAGATATAACCGACGAAGAAAATTCAGAGCCCACCAGAACAGAAGAAAGGGAAGTTGAAGAACTTCGCCAAAGCAAGCCAGAAACCTCAAGAACTACGTGGACTACTGAAGTAAGTAACATTAATCTTCCTATTGTCTCAATATTACTTAGCAGTCAGAATAGTTAGAACCACCAGAGTCCTCAGAGCACTGTTACTGGTAGCTTAGCATCTACTTAGACAAGAAGCCAAGTCAGCTCTATGGAAGATGAAACGAGGCTCCCTATCTTTAGAGGAGATGGATATTAAGATCCAGATCAGCATTGGTTTTTGTGTGAAGCCATATGGAATATTAAAAGTATCATCGATGAAGCCATCAAGAGAACCCAGTTCAGCACTACGCTAAGGGACCGCGCACTGAGAAGGTACATGAAACTTGTCCAAGGACTGACACAACCTAAGCCACTAAATGAGATAAAGAATGCACTGATTGTAGAGTTTAAGAAACCTAAGTCGGAGTCACAATGTATTACAGAGATAAAAGAGATCAAACAAAAGGTAGCAGAACCTGTTTGGGAGTTCAACTAGAGATTCAAGACCCTAACAGACAGATTAACTTTTCAGATCCCTGATGAACAGAACAAAGAATTGTTCATCACTGTGTTGTTACCACACATCAGAGTCCCTCTGATGCAGTAGAATATTGCATCGCAGGCAGAAGCTTTGGAAATTTCCATGAAGCTTGAATCAACACCTATGGGAGAATCTAGCTCAGGCATGAGCTAGATCTTGAGCCAACTGACTAGTTTGTCTCTATAGGTTGAGGATATGAAGAAGGACAAGGGGAAGGACAAAAGGGAATATGTCTCATGTGTGAGATGTAGATCAGAAGGTCATGATAAGGAACACTGTCTCTTATTCCATGAGTATTTGGCCTCAGGAGCATCGAGCCCCTTGAAGCAAGTTAACCTGCCCTGGTGTGATGTGTGCAGAAATAGGCATCGCCCAGGTGAGTGCTATTACATGCATAAGTATGTTCAGACACCCACAAACTTGTACTACACATTCTGTAAATCAATAGGGCATGATGATCGAGATTGTAGAGCTTACAATCTCATGCATGAGAGGTCGAGAGACATATACAAGATTCAAGGCGAAGTACAACAAGAAGGAAATACTCCGTAGTACAACTCTCCAGGGAGAGGAAACTTCACTCCTCATGGTGGATTTAGAGGACGAGGATGAGGAGGAGGTATGGGCTGAGGCCAAGGACAAATAATCTATTATAACTACATGTAGCCATGGCACTTAGCAAGGGATTGTCAGAATCCTTACACAACCTATAGTTATTGTAACTCTTTTGATCATGTCATAGAAGAATTCCCTGTCCTACTGGCTAAGCTTCAGGAAAGACGAGGACCCCAACAAAACCCATAAGTACAATTGATATATGCTGAACCTTGTGGAACCAAAACTAGAGTCATTTTGATTACTCGAGGAGGCGGTGCTACAGGAGAGGATAGAACAACCCAAAGAAAGATCGCAGAAGAGTTAGGTATCAGGAAAGATGAGGAGAAGACTCAGGATTTTGATGCAAAGAAAGAAATATGAATCTTTGAGGAATCAAGACAAGATTTCAAGAGGAACTTAGGATCCTCATCTAGAACACAACCAAAATTAAAAGAGTATGGAATGCTCAGGCATTTGATCAATTGACTGTGCATAAAGAAGGAAAAGAGGAAAGTACGCTCATCGATTTTTTTTACACTTGTCTTAAATTAATTTAGGATGAGAAAGCTGTACAAAAGTTACAGAACCTAATCAGGCAGTATGACCTAGGAAACATAGACCCCTTACTGAACAGGGAAGTACACCATATTGGTAAGAAGAGAAGAACAAACAAAGAATTACATTTGAATTCTCAAATAGGAGAGTATGATATAGACTATGTGGTCCTCGACTTAGGGTCGGAGGTCAACATCATGACGAAGCAAACTTGGGCACTGATGGGAAAACCCAAGCTGATATATTCCCCTATCAAGCTTCGCATGGCTAATCAACAAGCTGTCAGCCCATTTGGATGATTGGAGCATGTCCTTGTGGACATCGAAAGAGTTATAACCTTTGCAGACTTTGAGGTAATTGAAATTGTTGATGAAGGTCTGCGATATACAGAGCCCATCAGAGAAGAAGACTACACATATGAGCTGGAAAACATCTATAAATTAACATCCAGACAACAGAATTATATCAACCCTACTACTGATGGTAATCTAAGATGGCGAAGTGAAAGCGCGTGTTCATCAGATTCATAAGAAGTGATGGAGAACTAGCAGAACCAGATGTATGAAGTATCCACAAGGATATGTGCCCAAATGACCAGAGAAGTTCACTAGATTGCTACACCAATAAGTAACTTACCTACCTTTGATGGTTTGAATCCTTTAGAATCCTTCTTGATGAACTTTGAAACAATTGTACCAACACAATAGAGGATGTTGGCTATGGATGAGGCTCTAAAAGCTACACCAACAAGATGGTGGGGGACACATAAAAGAAATATCACAGATTGGACACAATGTCGAACCTTGATGACAGCGTGGTTTTCAGGACAAGTAGGAAGTTGCGAAGTGAGGTACACAGGTCAAAGATTCCTAAAGGACCATGTAGGAAGCTATGAAGAGGCCTGGTGTGACATTCCTCAAGAACAATGGGTACACAGATTCATTAACACGTTGGAAATGGCCCCTATTAACTGGTACCTTCAAGCAGAGCTGTGCCTTATCACCACAGATTGGGAAGGTATGCTTCAGAATTTTGTAACCACCTTTTTGTTTGAAAGTGAATTTCCCTCAGTAGATCAAGCATTAAATATTGTGAGGAATAAAGTATTTAAAGAGTCATCCAGCCTCCCATTGGATCAAGAAGAGGACAAATGGACTACGCCATTCTAGAAATTACAAGGATGTTACAACATTAATGTCAATGAAGATGATGATCTGAGGAAGGTAAACATTGTTGAGACAGAAGGTCAAAGTGCTGTGGAAGGACCAAGCGTTGAACTACCATTCATTGGACAACTGATCAAGATAAAGAAAGTTAATATTGGGATAGAGGAGACACCGAAGCTTGCCAATGTCGGAGATTACTGGGATGTTGCTACCATTGACAAAATTACAAAATTACTGCATGAGTATCAGGACTTGTTTCTGACCAAGTTCACTGATATGAAGGGTATCAAAGGACCTATAGGAGAAATGAGAATACCTTTGAAACCAAATGCGAAGCCAGTTAAGAAAAGACCCTACAGATTGAACCCAAAATATAAGGAAAAAATGAATATTGAGCTCGACAAAATGTTGGAAGCAGGGATTATTGAACTTGTCGGAGTGGATCAACCCTATGGTAGTACAAGAAAAGAAGACAGGCAAGATCAGAATATGTGTGGACCTCATAAAGAAGAACAATGCATGTTTGCATGACCCCTTCCCTACACCATTCACAGATGAAGTATTAGACAATGTGGGAGGCCATGAGGTATATTCTTTTACAAACGAGTTTTCAGGATACCATCAGATCCGGATTGCCAAGGAGGACCGCCACAAGACCACATTTGGCACAGAATGGGGATCCTACCAATACACAATGATTCCATTTGGACTGAAGAATTCCCCATCCATCTTTTCCAGGGTGGTGGTTGAAGCGTTCAAAGAATTTTTGCATAAGTTTTTAGAAGCCTATTTTGAAGACTGGACTATTTTTAGTTTGCTAAAAAATCATGTTGAATGTCTAAGGCTAATGTTGGATAAATGCAGGCAATGTCAAATTGCTTTGAATTTGAAGAAGTTCATATTCTTCTCACCATTTGGAGTATTATTAGTTCATATTGTATGTAAGAAAGGATTTTTGGTGGACCCATCCAAAATTGTAATTATAGTTGATTTTCCACCTCCTACCTCAGTCAAACAACTGCGCACTGTGCTAGGACATACTGACTATTATAGGAAATGTATCAAAGGATATGCTCAGATTACTGTGCCAATGGAGAAGTTATTAAAGAAAGACTGTCAGTTTGGTTGGACAGAAGAATGCCAATAGAGCTTTGACACACTGAAACAAAAGATGGTGACTACACCTATTCTGGTCTTTCCAGATTAGAGCAAGGAATTTCATCTGCATGTTGATGCATCTTCCATTTCATTAGGAGTAGTACTAGCACAACTTGGAGAAGGAGACATTGATCATCCATTAGCATTTTCCAACAGAAAGCTATCTATAGCTAAAATCAATTACACTACTACAGAGAGAGAAGGATTAGCCATGGTGTACGTGCTGCAAAAATTCCGCCATTACTTACTAGGAGGACACTTTAAAATGTTTACTGATCACTCTGTGCTGAAGTACCTAGTCAACAAGCCAGTGTTGGGGGGGCGAATATGAAAATGGCTTCTCCTATTTCAAGAATATGATTTTGAGATCATAGTTAAGCCAAGAAGAATGAATAAGGGACCTGACCACCTGTCGAGGTTGGAACATGGCGAAGAACCCACCGGTCTGGAGGATACACTACCGGATGCACAACTTCTCGCAATTAGGAAGATGGATGACCACTTCACAGACATAGTCCAATTCCTATCAACAGGAATGGCTCCAAGTGAGCATACAATTTCCCAAAAGAAACAACTAGTGGTGCGCGTTGCAGACTTTTCACTAATAGTGGGTCAGCTATATAAGATGGGACCTGATGAGATACTAAGAAGATGTGTGATGGAGGTAGAGCGTCCATTGATCCTCGCAGAATCTCATGAAGGCATCATAGGAGGACATTATGTAGGTAAAGAAACTACGCAGATGGTTCTGCGAGATGGCCTTTGGTGGCCTACTTTACACAAAGATGCTAAAGAGTATACCAGAGCCTGGGATGTATGCCAGAGAGTTGGAAAACCATCCAGAAGAGATCAAATTCCACTACCACTGCAAATGACCCTACAAGCATTTGAAAAATGGGCCATTGACTTTGTGGGACCTATAAACCCACCAGGGAAGTGCATAGGAGAAAGGTATATTATCACTACGATAGAATACCTGACTAGATGGGTCAAAGCAAGAGAAATCAAGGATTGTAGTACAACTATAGCCACGCGTTTTATATTTGATGACATAATAACTAGGTTTGGATGCCCTAAGACCCTTATAAGCAATCAAGGCACTCATTTCATCATAAGACATTTGAAGCCCTGACTGAAGAATTTGTAGTCCACCATCAGAAGAGTACACCTTGCCATCCACAAGAAAACAAAACGGTTGAAGGATTCAAAAAAATCTTGGAGACAACATTGACAAAGATTTGTAATGTGAACAGTGATGACTGGGATTTAAGAGTACCAACAGTACTCTGGGATTATAGAACCACTTGCAAGAAATTAACAATGCTGACCCCTTTAAAGTTGGTTTATGGTCTTGAAGTTGTTGTCCTGATGGAGTACTTGGTACCGAGCTTAAGAATTGTTGCATTTACAGACATGGATGATACTGGCGTTGTTCGTGAGAGGCTTTCCCAACTGGTTGAACTAGAAGAAGACAGATTTATGGCAGGATTCCATCAGCAGGTAAAGAAGGAAAGAGAGAAGGCCTATCATGATAGACACATAAAGAAGAAGACATTTAAGCAAGGTGATTTAGTACTAGTGTATGACAGTAAATTTATAAAACATCCAGGGAAGTTCAGAACGCATTGGCTTGGACCATATGAGATTGCCTATGTTACAGAAGGAGGAGTTGCACAACTGAAGACATTGAAGGGAGAATGGAAAGAGGGATTAGTAAATGGGAATCGAATAAAGTTGTATTTTGACAACCAGTTGCCTCGCATCTCTTAGTAAAAGAAAGGAAGAAAAGTGTCTAGGTACCAGGTATAGTTGAAACTGGGTACCAGACACAAAAAAGACAGTCTGCACAAGGATGGGAAGGAGACATAAAGCATAAAGAAAAGGCTGCACTACACAGTCCAAAGTCAAAGTGAAATGAAAGGATCAGATCTATAGTGCCTAGGGATGAGTCACAGGTGAGTGT
Organism: Picea sitchensis; assembly: GCA_010110895.2. Classification (NCBI taxonomy): domain Eukaryota; kingdom Viridiplantae; phylum Streptophyta; class Pinopsida; order Pinales; family Pinaceae; genus Picea; species Picea sitchensis. The sequence continues at coordinate 3,032 of SNQJ01S0201942.1, read as the reverse complement.
TGGGGGCCTGTTGGCCCTTGGTTATGGAAGGAAGAGAAGATCAAGGAAAGAAAGGTAAAATGAGAAATGCACGGGAAACACAATGATTGTCACTAGGTCGAAGTAAGAAAAAGAGAAGAAAAGATGGAGTGAAGTATGGAAAAGAAATCCATTGAATGAAGAGATCAGGGATGACAGATCAACAAGAGAAAATAATTGTAGACAACTCAACAAACAAACAAAGACACCATTGGATGCTTTGGAGCACCATTGGATGCTTTGGAGCATCGTGCGAGAAGGGAGGAAAGACAGGCTAGAAAAGCCCTAAAAAGGTGGGTCAAGTTGACCTAGGGTTTTAGACACCCAAGGTTTTGGGTAATTAGGGTTTGGACACCTAGGTTTCAACCTAAGGATGTCGGTGAGGGACTATAATGTATAAATAGAGGTCGAGAGGAACTAGGCTGGGTCGATACTAGTGTTGGGTATTAATAGTGATTGTTGTTGGTTGAGAGATTATTGTACTATGAGAGAGAGGAGTGCTGAGAGTGAGAGCCTTCTGGTATTGTAAGATCTTCAGCTGGGTGCAAAGATCAAGTCCTGCAGCTGGGTGCACAGGAAGGTGGGAGACAGAGAGAAGAATAGAGAAGATCTACTAACTAAGAGCGTAGATCAAAACTATAAGCTTTATCTTAATATATCATAAGCACATTTTTGTGGACATAGCCCTAGAGAGAGGGTGAACCACGTATATTTTGTGTCGTATGTGTGATTAATGCCTGGATCTCTGTCATTGTTATACTATTATTTGCATTATTGTGTTAGATCATATCTATAGCTGCACAGAGTAGATCTAGCTGATAAGAGATATATGAATGTTGTATTATTGTTGTATTAGTTCCACTTGATAGTCCCCTGGTTGTAGACATCTCTGTCCTGCAACCCCCTTCTTAGCTGCTTCGGGTGAGACTACATCTGTTTTGTAGGTGTTGCCGAAATGACCAGTAGCTAGGGCTTGTTGTTGCGCTCTTGGAGTGAACCCTGGGTCTACCCTTGTGCCAACACCAACTCATTAGGTATGTACCCCAAAGCATAGGACTATATATTCATGAAAACTAAGCCATGTCTCTAACTCATTTCCATCATAAGGTAATCAACAAGGTGCGACATTAACTAATGGTTACCAACATATACAAGGATATGGATAAGTGAAAATGCAAAGAAAACTACAACTTGGTTACCTTATTTTAATGACTCAAGTGGGTATATCAATCTAGGGATTTTGAAGTCAATAGGAGGGTGAACTTGGTCAAATATACAAAGGTTTGAAATTGATAATATACCCACAAATTTCCACCTGTGCATGCAAATATATGGTCATTTTTCTTCATATATAATTATGTAAAATATCTAAGAGAGATTAGACATCACATGGATTTCATGGATTTGAACCAATGGAAAATAATGAAACTGAGGTTCGAAATAAGGGAGGAAAAGATCGAGTTTAACAAGACAAAATTGAATACCTAGCTTTGATATAATCTAATGCATTTCATGCAAACACAATGCAAGAGGAAGATAAATTTATCTTAGCAAGTGAGCTTACCTCCTTTGCCTTCGATTGTTGCTATGTGGCCTTTGAATTTGAGATCTCCATTTCTTATTACAATCCTTCTTCAAGTAGTGAAATTCAATCGTCAATAGGCTAAGTTTATTTGCTTGAAAACGACTTCTTAACCATGCAAGACAACACTCAAATGAAGGAGAAATAGGTCAGCTGCAAGCAAAAGAAAGTAATCTTTCATTCCAAAGAAACCCAAGGGTAAATAGTAAAGAGATATTATCTTCTTCTTATTCTAAAAGTGATATGGTATTTGCAGTGTTAGGGTGCCCACAATCAAGGTGAAAATGCCTTGAACCAGAGCAAAGAGAGGCTGCTTGAAATGGCTAAATGTGGGTGTATCTAGGGAAAGTCTCAACAAAAAATTTCAAATGCAAAGTGAGCCACCAAATCCAAACAAAAGGATACAATTAAAGCCCACCTTTCTATGCAATGGTTTGGTAAGTGATATGCTAGGAGTAGTTGGTATACACTATCCTTTCAAATATTTTAATCACTTGAAATAATTTTCAAACACTTTGTGGGTTAGATTATTGACATATGTATGTGTCACTATAAACATTAATAATCCCTTGAACCATTCCACAATACCTTTTATTTCCCCTCATTTGGTTATAGTGTATTAACTTTTCTCATTTGCAATTGTATATCATAAGGAATGTCAGGTCTAACCATTTGGGTAACACTACCAAACACATAATATGAAGCTAACCATAATTTATATATCAAACGCAACTTGTAAGCATCATACACTAAGTATGATCCACCATATATACATCACAATAGAGAAAGTATCCACCATTAACCATTTGGAAACAATGAAATCCATAACCCATAAGAAATACCATCCAACTATTAACATATCCACCATATATACATCATAATGGAGAAACTATTCACCATTAACCATTTGGAAACAATGAAATCCACAACCCATAAGAAATACCATCCAACCATTAGCATATTACACCAAGAGATCAACATGAAACCATTATCATGCATGAAATAAAGTGAGGGATTATCAACCAACAACTATATTAAGTCATAGTGTATATTAAGAGGACATCCTACAATGGCTTATGGAGATTTTTAGGTAAGACAAGATTCCTTATTCATTGGAAATACATTATTGGGTAACTACATCATTATGATTTTTTTTAGGCAATCTATTGTTGACAAGAATTTTGATATAAAAGAAGTTTAAGATAAACAACAATTCCTTTTAAGTACTCTATTCTTAATAACTAAAATTCAAATTTATCTTTTTCTCTATAGGCTTCTTAACTTATAAAAACCATATTTACATTGTTACCTTCATTCCCACCATATTCATTTATAAAAATAACATTGAAAAAATAATGAATTTAATTCCATTTTAATAGTTTTATTCATCTCATGGAACATAACATTATCATATTCATTTATTGAAATATGA
>SNQJ01S0201941.1:0-16812 GCA_010110895.2 Picea sitchensis | reverse complement strand
ATAACTCTTGCAAGAAATATGTGTCGAGCCCACTCTGCAAATTGTGGTGTGGGTCATGTGTGACGTATCAAAACCGAGAGCCAAGAATTGAGGGATTATGCCTTTGGTTTCCAATTCGTACTTATTACAAACTTAAATATAATTTGAAACATATATAAGTTAAGTCATATGCCATGGCGTGCTAGTAACACAAGATATGTTAAGTCTTATGGAATATATGGAGGTCACGGGTTTGACCCCTATCATCTCCATAAGTTTTAATACATATTAACCAATATTGGCCAATGGGTATCTTACACGTGGTAATCTCTCATTGTCTCAAATGCTACATGTCATTAACAATTGGACCACTTGTCTACGAATTTTCAACCAACGATTGATCCACTTGTGTTGTACTTTTCCCAGTCAACTACCAATAACTATGTTCCACATGTCACCCTTGCAGTGGTGACATGTGTCACTTTTTTTTTCCTTTGACCTTTAACTATTTGACTCAAACTTTGACTCATCACAACTTTTGCATACGAACTTTGTTTGAGTAGAAATTTGAGTTGTTGGAAAGATATCACTGCGGTCTACGCATTGATGGTGTTTTTGGGATGATATAAGCATATGAATTTTGAGAATTTCTAAACCATTTTGGACCTATGTGGATGTTTTAGATTTTTCTAGACCTATATCAGCACTCTTGGATCCTCCTGGATCAATTTTTTATAGTTTATTTGGATGATATGTTGTTTTATAGTTGTAACACACCAAACCCCCTAAGTACCCTTTTAAGGGATGGGGTGGTAAAAATTTTCTTTTTATCAATCGTCTAAATGTGTCTTCTCGAGGAAACCATTGCCTTCTACACATCAAGAGATTTCCAATGACTGTCACCATGCTCCAAACTGAGATCTGGATCAAATGCTATGGCCTCCCAAATTTGTCATGCCTCCATTGGCCCAAGTCCACCTCACTGACATGTGGCATCCATGTGTCCTCTTAATACTCTTGTCATCTGATGTGGCATATGCTACCAGGCACATTAAGTTCACGCATTCAATCCCTTGACCTATATTCATCGTCCTCGGGGTTTTACTCCCGTGGAGCCTCAAGCATCCCAACACTAACACTTTCGATGAAGTCCCATATCGAGACGGTGCCAAATCCAATGTTCCAACATGCCATTCATCCAATAGCTATGGTTGAGTCGGTGATGCCAACTTGTATGACAGTTAATCCTTGTCCTTTTTTCACTTCTAGAATAGATAGGTGGGGCCCTTCAACATCAACATTCTAAGTCCTAAGGCCCTTCAACATTCTTTCAACATTAGCCTTCTTCCAATTTTCCTCTACTTGAGGTTTCCCACCATTGGCAGTTATCTTCCCCACATCCCCCAGTCTTTCCTATGCATGAAATGCATCATCACATTCACAATCATATTATATTTCATGTTAACTATAAATACATGTACCACAACATTTAAATTAGAAAACATTCTCAGATATATCCTAGAATATCTATATTCACTTGTCACATTATCCTCAATGTTTTTGTGAGTGTAGAAATAAAATAAAATATTCCAGTTGTCTCTATCATCATGCAACTATCAACATTCTCATGCCAAAAAAAGTATATGCGTGAGCATATCAGTTTCTCATCCCAGAGAAATACATTACATAACAATAAAATGGTTAAGGGACTCTTCCCTATTTCCAACTCCTTTACAAAATCAGAAGAGTTTTAGCTTGACTGAACTATTCTCAAGTCCTCACTGCCTTTGCACATTCATGTTTTTAACCAAGCTCATACTCATTTGTTCATTTTACTTTCACCAGATGTTTTTGTTTTCACAACTATTTCTTCTAAAGAATACAACTCTGTTAAGAAAATCAAAGTTTTAAAATGAGAAAAGTGTTTCTCCTGTTTTTTTTTTCCTTATTTGCTTCAACAATCTACCCCTCTTGGGATTTTTTTGCTCTATTTCTTGAGCAATTTCAGCCAAGTTTCATCTTGACTCTCTCTAGTAAATCAACGTGCTAAAATAACAAGATTTTGGTTTAAAATTTAATCGTGAACCAGTGCATTCTGCACATTTACTAATCATATCGGTTAACTTCATTTGCATATCTTTCTCTTATGTATGATATTTTAAAATGTACTCCAGGATTCTTGTACAAATAGACCTTGTAGTCTATTGTCTAATTTTTTTCCAATAGTCATTAATATTATGACTTTGTTCTCTTGATAGAGTTGTCACACAGTTCCTCCACATGGAACTGTCTCATCATTGAAGTTCCTTATTGCATATCCATCACTATTTGAGATGACCTCAACCTCGTGTCAACCTTAGATTTTTCATTTCAGATTCTTTCCCAATATTCCATAAGGAATATAATCTTGCATTCTTATTATGCATTTCAAGTTTACATTAAAATAAACACTCTTATGTTAACCATTTTCTTTCAAGTTGTTCTTTCATACATTTAACCACACGCACCAATTTTCTGTGTGTCTACCATAGACACAATTTTCATATTTCTTCACTAATTATTTTAACTCATGATTATTCACAACCATTCTCATGCAATCCTCAAAGGCATAACCATGTTTCCTTTTATCATGGCATCCGAGTATCCCTTCTCCTTTTCTCTTTCATAAATTTATGCTAGATTTTCCCAAGTAGATGGAACACATCCTCCTCAAGCTATTATTCAAAACAAAATAGTCATGACTCTTCATAATAGAGTCAGTCATGCATTCGTGGTCTTTATTCAATCCTACAAAGTACAATTATTTCCTTACTTCCCTCTTACTCAAGAAGTCGTATCATTCCTTCAAGAATATACATATATACATATATATTATGTATGTGCTTTGCTTGCACACTTTTACCTTATTCCTTTATGTTTATCAGATCTTAATACCATCCTTCTTTAAAGAGAAATTACAACCATCCACATAGCTAGTCTCATAGACACATTCATTTATGCCTTCATACTAGGCAATCCTCTAACGCATTCATTCAATGCACTCAATAATCCACTTACATACATAGATATTCAACAAGAAAGTTCACTACTTGCAACCTTTCTCCATGTCATTCACACAAATGGGCAGTCCAAACTTCCATGCCATTCCTCCCTGGGATTCTTAAAGTCATTCATATGACAAGCCCCATAGAGGTACTCATAATTATGTTGCCATATTTTCATGGAAACAACTAGAAAGAAACCACTCTTTCTCAACTGTTATGCAAGCAATTACAATTGAAAACACAAGTAGGTAATTTTCAACATTACCCAGGGAATTAAAATTCCCAAATCCAACTCCCTTTCATGCTTCAACCCATTATTGGTCAATATACCTTTATCAAGAGAATTATTTCTTAATTTCCCTCTTTACTATTACTTGAGAAAACTAGGTCATACCTAGATGGCTATCATCCACCCATGGATGTCACATTGACCCATTGGTCATCTATAAATTCTCCAATACTTCCTTTAATAGACCTTATATCAGTCTCTCATTAATCATTGCAATGATAGCTTCATAAGATTGTATGCAAACATAATTATCAAAATTTATTCATGTTTTCATCTTTCCTATTGACATGAGGTCATTACTGACCAAATTGGTCCATCGAAAGACCATACCTTACAACCCACTACAAGTTATACTATGCCTAATTGTATGTTACATACATCCTTATAAAACATTCACATATCATGTTTTCATGCATAAATAAATACCCAAGTCGATAAGCATGCATGCATTTCATTGTACAACCACGAGCTCATAAATTGGCCCATATAATCAAGCCATATCACCTCTTTTATGATGACTATCCATAGTCCAAAGGACCCTTTCTATTTTGCTTAACTAGATAATTCTAGCCCCAAATTTCATTTATTACAAGTCAAGTAAACAAACCTTACATATTTTCCATCAATCCCTTAAACATGAGGGATTGTACATATGGGCTTGATCTCTTTATTTAAACAACAATTAAAAGTGTCAGGGATCCATCGTTTTGTACTTATAGGCAATATTACAACCGTCGATTCAATCATACAATCCTATAATAAGATTCTACCCTTTTGCATCTAGGTTTCACCATTAAGGTTTACTAGTATATTCCTACTCCTGCAAGAGTAGTTATTAGTTTGAAAAGGAACATAATTTCCCCTACTGTAATTCAACTAGGGTTTCCAAGGTACAATTTCAATCTATTGTCTTCCTCCTCAAGAAACTTGTGCAAATAATAAATAGGCTTTTAATGCAGATAAATTATTTCTAATCGGATTTTCTTAGACTTAATATATCATTTGTTATGACTATTCTCTAGCCCATCCAGGCCTAGTTTTGTATCCTGCTATGATACCACTTTGTAACACACCCAAACCCCTCAGTGCCCTCTTAATGGATGGGGTAGTACAATTTTTTTTTTATCAATCGTCTCAATACCTCTTCTCGAGGGAATCATTGTCTTATTCTCATCACGAGATTTCCAATGACTATCACCATGCTCCAAACTGATCTTTAGATCAAAATTCATGGCCTCCCAAAGTTCTCGCGACTCAATTGGCCCAAGGTCACCTCACTTTGACATGGAATCCATGTGGCCTCTTAATAATCATGTCGTATGATGTGGCATCTATCACCAGGAACATTAAGTTCATGCATTCAATTCCTTGACCTATCTTCATCGTCATCGAGGCTTTACTCCCACAGAGCCTCAACCATCCTAATACTAAAAGTTCTGATGGAGATCCCATATCGGTACTACGCCAGATACAAAGCTCCCCACATTTTTTGTCCAACGGATCTTATTGATTTGATGATGCCAACTTGTGCAACAGTTAACCCTCGTCCCTTTTCCACTTCTAGACTAGACGGATGAGGCCCACAACAGATCGACGGTTGAGATTGAATCTCCACCCTCCGTCAATCAACTTTCCATATATTCTTATCCTCTCATCATAATCGGTTTTTTGTACCAAATCCTATCAGACCAATCTCTTATGCTTCGACGACATTACTCCTGGATCAATGGTTCATATCTCATCGCCACCTCTCCGTCGAGATCTACGACTCTCAATGTGTCCATCTATCTCGTCATTGAAATTCTCATAACTCTCCATTCTACTACCCCTAATGAAGATACCTTCAACATCAACGATCCATATTCATTGGCACATAGATCCAATGACCAAAAATTCAACAAATGTCCAGAGGACCTCCTCACCCAACATGACCTACTTTTGTCTTATCGACCAATTACATAGTGGAATTTTTCTCTACTCAACCACAATGGCTTCCATGCTGGCATCCTCCTATCATCATGACGTTAACCTCTCTTCGATGAGTTACAAGGAAATTAGCAACAAAGATCTCCCTTGCATATCGACAGATCGATGGATCCTCTCAAGTCACTGAAGCCTATGTCGTCGTCAGTACCTTTGACCATCACACTAACTTGCAAACCTTTCAAACTACTAAAAACAACCAAGATATGACCATGCCCAGATCTAACTGTCCAGCTCATGGTATATTCTATAAATGTTTTTTGGTCCTCTGCAGACCACCCCTATCTCTTCAACCATTCCACTGGTGACACACATCATCCCTAAGGACATGATAACTGCCTCTTTTCTTGACATGTGCCCATGCCATTTCCTACCACCTAGGGTGAAATGTGGCATTCATAACACAACATAGGGTTCTATCTCAAGAACCTTGAGTCACCTTAACATGTGGCACAATATATGATGGAAATGTGGCACCCTTTCCACCTGACTCATGCCATTTGTTGTCCCATGGACTCTCACCTATAGGTTCCATGTCAACATGACACATGGAAAAACCCTTTCTTGACACGTGGAACCATCCACATCACCCTATTAATCCCTCTAGTAGGAGATAAACAGTTTATATATCCTTTCATAGTTCATATTATCACGATAGATCAATGACCCAGATCTCCTCTCAGAGTTCCTCTGTTCACGGTAAATCAACAGTCCAGATTGGCACTCAGATCTCTCTTGTCGAAGTGTTTCTACTTTGGCATCCAGAGAAACTCCAACCATCGAACTCAGATGATGTTCACCACTTAGCATATGAGGCCACCGTGTACCTACTACCTAGGCATCTATTTCCATGTGTGTTGGTTGCCTAATATGACATGTGACACATTAGTACCCAAAGGACTCTTCCTGAAAAGGGACAAAAATCTATGACACATGGCACGATATTTACTTGGCACGTGACACCACCCACGTCATTACATGTGAGCTGAGGTGGGTCTACACATCATCACGGGGTATCTATTTCAATCCTCCAAGTATAGACACATGCCCCAAGCATGTTGGTTGAGGTAACTTCATCCCCTTGTTGCTACTCGCCAAGGAACCTATTAGGACCTTATGACATATCAATGGGTAAGTTTTAATCTAACCCTCGCTCTGATCAATGGTCTAGATATTCCCTCGGAGCCTCCTCATCAAATATCATCTCTGATATTTAGTCTGAATGGAACCCCATGATAAATGGATAGGGTCAGATCTTTCTCAGGTCTTAATTAGCAGTCCAGATCTATCCTCGAAGTCCCTCCTTCAGAGTGCCTTTCCTATGGGACTACAACTTACTCTTAACAGTACCCTATGATGAAATTCTAGGATATATTATCCCCCTAGATCGATAACTGAGATTTAATATTGATCCTACACCAACCGATGGTCCATATCTAACCATCGCGCCAAATCAATGGCTACGATCCTCCAAGGAAAATCAAGATTTTTCTCTGGCTTAACAGTTTGGTTCGGGACTTAATCAATTACATGAGGGTTTCTCTCAGTCCTTTCAAGTCTTAATGAGTTTCAAGAATTCTCTCCTTGGTCCAAGGAACCCCTTTTCCTACCCAGGATACCTATGCTTTATCTTATCCGGAAAGGTTCCTTTGTTGCATGGATCCAAACATTGCGACACACGGGTGCATATGTATATGTATAGCCACAATGATACTTACAATAATATAGGAGTTCAATCCTCCAATAGTCATATCCATTCATGAGTAAAAATAAAGGATATAACCAACTATACAATTTCCCTTTTTATTTCAAGTTCAAGGACTCATCAAGGAGTAAACATTCACACTATTAAGCAAGCATACAAATACATGGTACACTTACAGGCATCCAGCCATACAATTTAATTCTATTACAGAGAGTCTATGAGGTATTTATTTGTACACAATATGTAGCCATCCAACTAACTTTGGGAATTATTCTTTCCACCAAACCATAGGCTCTGTATGCTTAGTCACTTCGGTTGTAGGCCACCCCCATGCCAATCCATGATACCACCAGGGAATTTTCTGCACTCGTGCATTCTCGCGTAGTATATTTCTTCCCTTGATTCCCAAACTCTCCTAGAGTTATTCTTTTGTGCATATCCATACTACACACACTTGCATCCATCCCCTAATTCCATTCTTATAGACATCCCCTTTCATGAACTCATGCATTCCTTTTCCTATATCCTCTTGTGTCTCCTACACGAAATATCAAAAGTTCTCAACATGTCCCCTTCCTTCTGTCAGAAGGAACTCGGGTCAACCTCGTGGGTTATGGAATGGTATGTTGGGTACCTTTGGATGATAGATTCCTATTAGCTCAACCAATCCGTCCATTTTTCCATTCATTGGGGTGGTGGTTTCTCAACCATCAACCCTTTTTTCATTAACTAATTTTTCCTTGGGATTAGATTAAAGATTTTTATTCCAAATCAAATATTTCAGCAAGGAGGATTGGATCATCTTATCATAATGAAATCCTCTCTATTTTCCCTCACTCTTTCTCCTAGTGGTATCATGGATAGTACTCAAGGTTTCACCCCAACAATTAGTTGTTGGTAGTGGAAATTAATCAATAATACATTTACATTGTTTGCATGTCATGGCATGTAAATCATTAATCATGAATAATTACAAGCTGGGGGAAACAGGGGTGTTACAATATCTCTACCTAGGAGGAGCACATCTCACATCTCATGTAGGTGTTATAGACTCTAGAAAATAACCAACTGCTAGCTAACCTCAAGAAATGTGAGTTTTTTCAACATTCATTGGTGTATTTGGGGTATGTGATAAGTGGAGCGGAGCTTAAGATAGATCTCACAAATATGGGGCACATAATAAAATGGCCAATTCCTACTAATGTCACTGAAGTTGAAAAATTTGTTGGGGTATTAAAATATCTACATAAGTTCATAGCATTTTTTTTATCAGTAGATGCACCACTTCATGACATAATAGCCAATGGTAAGAGTTTCTAGTGGGGAAAGAATCAAGAAAAAATTTAAATGAGCTAAAATGAAAGATCAATCAAGCACTATTCCTAACATTTTATAAATTGAAAAATCCCTTTGAAGTGGAGACATATGCAAGTGGGTATGCTATGGGAGAAGTTTTGATGCAAGGAGGTAAGTCTATATGTTATCAATCTGAAATGTTTCATGGGGGAGTCTTAAACTACCCTACCTATGGTAAGGAAATCTATGCCCCATTTCAAGCTCTTAAGAAGTGGAAGCACTATTTGATGGGAAAGGAAACCATTATCCACATAGATCACCAACCACTGCAGTATTTGCAGGCCCAGAATAAGCTTCAACAAACCATACATTACAAGTTGATGGGGTTTTGTAGCAGTTTCATCTAGTTATCAAGTATAAGAAGGGAAGCACTAATAAGTTGGGGAAAATGCTTTCAAGGCCACCCACATCCAATATTACAGCTTTGGAAACTCTTATGCACATGGAGGTTTTTACCCATGATGTTGTTGGAACCCAAAGTTTTGGGTAAATATCATGCATAAAAAAAATTGAAGTTGTGTGCCCATGTTCTAGTTTTGCACATGCTCAAGAAGTTCTGTGAGGGGTGACAAGAGGTGTGCATGCTAGATCAACTTTATTGCATGCCATTTTGAGTTCTTCCAATGTGCGTCAGTCTGAATATTGTGATGTTTGATATAAATAAAGAAGACACCACATGCATATTGGAATCAAGAAAATAATATTTGGGAAATCTCCCTGAATGATTACTACAAGTAGCACAAGGGAATGTGGAGCAAAAAGAAGATGAGCTAGCTAGGTAGCTGATATTTCCATGATTATAAAGAGGATACATGAAATGCATGCAGGTGACAGAAGCATGCAGGACCTACAATCAAATGGGCGAGTGGGGAGGAAATGAAATTTATAGAGTGTCAGGGTAGAGAAGTAGATAAAAGGGAGAAACCAAAATAGAAAGAGAGTTATATCATTAGTCAGCCAGTTGTTGGTTGATGGTTGTGGGTATTGTTGTCTTTGAGATTCCTCTCGGCCTATGATTTTTAATTTCTCTTATTTTCATCCTGAGTCTGTCACATTTGCAGATTATAAAATAAAACACATATTGTTGTGTAATGTAACACTGGGAAAATGTATAAGAGAGAAAGGATTTCTTGTTGTTAATTTATGAGTTTTTAATGTATGTTTGTGTTGGTGGAATGAAGATAATAAATATTTAGTGGTTATGCTCTTATGATTTGTTACTCATGTTTCAATTGAATGTGTGTGGTGTTGTTGCATACTTTTAGTTGTTAAGTATTTTCCAATGGTGTTTCTAAATGCCATCCCTGATTGAGTTTTGTGCAATTAGTCCTTCATCATCATCGACAAAAGACTAGATGGTCTTTGTGATACTCATGGTGTCTTAGGTGAAACCTTATTTATTGTTTGGTTGAGGATTGATATGTCGATGCCTTGGGTTTTTTTTTGCTCAACTATGGATAAACCCTGGGTCTTCAACCCCCCAGCGTTAAAAAATAAATAATTGAGCATGAATGAGCCAAAAAATGGTTTTGTTGCTAGGACCTGAATGTTTTGTATTGATTGATGAAGTAAAAGAATGAGGAAGTACCCATCACATGAAGAAATTCAAGATTGGGTGACTGCAAAGGAAGATAAGTTTGCTCGGAATGGAACTCAAGGTATGAATACTAATATGAAGCAATGGAAGGATATGTATCTTGAATCTGATATGCATAAAGTTTTCTTTACTAAATTTCCATGTCTATTGTACGAATGGATGAAGAGGAAAACTACTACTAATACTGCTTTGAGACTACAAGAACCCTTGGTCCAGGATCAAATCATGATTTATGTGCTAAAGGCATTGGATAAAAAGTGGAATTAAGCCATCTATTTTTTGTTTTCTTGGGTGAAGGAAGGATATATAATTGAATTTGTTGTTGATTACACTAATTATTTCTACGAGACTAAAATAAAATTTGCGGAAGGTTTGAGAAGAAGGTTGTTAGAATAAATCCCACTTTGGATAAAAAATTTGTTCATGGAGAAGGGGTTGATGGGCATGGAGCCTGACGAGATGGTTGAGTACACTCCCCTAGCACTAGGGGGGTTGAAATGATGGGGGGGGAAGTGAGAGAGGATATGGATCCGTTGAGGATGATCCAAAAGTTGTTACAATGAGGAGAGGAATAGGATGGACCCAAAAGAGCAGAGGAGAGAGAGAGTCGAAAGGTACACAATAAGAGTTGAGCCAAGTAAGAGAGTAGAACAAAGAAGTGGAAGGAAATTAGCAAGGGGTACACGATGATGGGTCAGGCCCAGAATGAAGAGGAAGGATACCACACTGGGAGGAAGTGTGGAAAAGTGTGTTATGAGAGAGAGGAGCACAGATGAGGATAGGCCCTCAAAGAGGCATGGAATTGAGTTTAGGGTATCCAGTGGAGATACCATTAGTAGTGGTATTAGGGGCACAAAAGGCCTATGTTTGTAATTTATATGGTTTTAAGTTCGAGGCAAAGTCGAAAAGAAAGCGTATGGCATTATGTAATGCAACACTGGAAAAATATATGAGAGCGAAAGGTTATGTTGTCAATTTATGAGTTTCTTAATGTATGTTTGTGATGGTGTAATGAAGATAATAAAGTTGCAATGATTATGGTCTTATGATGTGTTACTCATGTGTCAATTTAATGTGTTTTTTTTTGTTGAATACTATTAGTTGTTAATTAGTTTCCAATGGTTTGTCTGAATGCAAACCTATATAGAATTTTGTGCAATTAGTCCTTCATCATCATTGACACAAGACCAGATGTTCTTTCTGATCCTCATGACATCTCAAGTGATACCTTCTTTAGCCTTTGTCTGAGAATTGATATGACAATTCCTTGGGGGTTTTGTTGGTGAAATATAGATGAACCCTGTTTCTTCAACCCCACATCATTCATAAATATGTGTGCAAACATGAATGAGCCAACATATGCATACAAAGAGGCATACATGGAAGATGAGAACTTCAAGGAGGTGCTTCAATATTTGCATGACCAAATTCATGTGGAATAAGGTGACAGTAAGGATGACTATCATCTCCAAAATGGGATACTATAAAATCTAGAAAATATCTATGTTCCTGAAGGTGAAATATTGAAACTTATCAAAGAGGTTCACACCTCCAAATTTGCAGGACATTTTGGTGTTGGGAACACAATTGCTAAATTACAAAGGTATTTGTACTAGCCCAAAATCCAAGAATATGAAGCATGGTATATTATAGAATGCATACTTTGTTGTACCATCAAGAAAAATAATATAAAACAAGGTATATACCATCCCTTAACCTATACCACTCAAACTTGGGAAAGAATTTCCATGGATTTTGTGGGAGGTTTGCCAACAACTAGGAAGGGACATGGCTATTTTTTTTTTTTACTTCATAGGTTCAACAATATGTGAATTCTTATTCCTTGTAAAAATACCATCAAAGGACAAGACACAACAAACGTGTTCTTTGAATAGGTCCAGGTTTAGTTTAGGATACCAAGGAACATCATTTCAGACAGGGATACTATATTTCTTAGATCCTTTTGGACTACACTTTGGTATAAGATGGACAATAAGTTGAAGAGATCTACAACATTTTATCCACAAATGGATGGACATATTGAAGTAGTCAACATGAATTTGATGGAACGTTTGAGGGGTTAAAATCAAAAGCATCCAAAGACCTAGGATGAAAGTCATATCTATATTCAACACTATTATAATAGAGAAATCCACACCTCTACTGGTAAGTCCCCTTTTGAAAATTGATTTGGGTATTTTCCACCTTCACCCTTGGATGTTGTTTCTGGAAAGCAAGGAGTGAGGGAAAACGCCATAGGAGAGGGGCTGGGAGTAGAGAATTTTTTTTAAATTATTAGAAAGATCCATTTTCAAGTACAATAGACATTGAAGAAGTCACAATAAAAATATAAGGACAAACATGATCAACACAAAACTAATAAATCATTTAAAGTGGGAAACATAATTTGGTTATAGATGAGCAAGGAAATACTACAAGGTCCTGATAATAAGATCAAGGCTCTGCATTATGGTCCTTTGGAGGTATTGGAGAAGGTGGGAGATAATTCCTATAGACTCATTCTACACCCATACATGCACATTTACTCAATAGTGAATGTGGATAATTTGAAACTCTATGAGCCTTCCATGTTGGATCAGGAGGAGGATCACATCCTACCTATCAAAAAGGAATAAGAAAAATATGATCATGTAGAGTTGGTATAAGACATATATTTTAAGAATAATTCTAGAAATACAAGGTAGGGGCAACATGACCTTTGGAAAATCAAGTTAAAAGGACAAATTCCATGCAAAGTGAAATGGTGTCTGAGGAGAAGGTAGAGGAAAATTTTCCCCACCTCATTCAATAAATATTTTGGGGACCCAAAGCCTCCCAAAATGGGGAGGTATGATCCATATTGGATCATCATATAATTTTTCATCTATATTGGTACTTTATAGTTGGAAAATTTGTAGGAACTAGCTTGCAGGGCCATTTTAGTGGCAAGTACCAGTTTGGAAAATTGGGGTTTGGAACCTTAGAGAGCCATTTTGAAGAATTAAATGGATTTTTTAGGGGTTACATTTTCTATAATTCATTCTCACACCATTGAAAATTTTCTACACTCTAATACCTTTCCAATGGTGCAAACAACACCTTAATTGGAGCTCGTTTGTGAAAGCTATGCCTCCCGTAAGTTAGCCTACCTTGTTTACCACCATGGTAAGAGTGGATTCCATGTTAGTCCCATTACAAAAACATGTGGGGATAGAGACATATGTATTTTCAAGAATATTCTAGAAGGTCCAGACTTGATCACTAATTAAGGGTTGAGGAAGTAAAAACCTTAACCTTAGACAACTATCAAGATATGTTGTATATTGGATCACTAAGAAGAGAAGGGGTTCCAGTATTTTGTATTGTACATGTTCCATAGTTGATTAGAGAATACAAGGAGTGGGATTTGAGAGCATACCATAGGTAGGAAGAAAATTCTATAGTATCCATTCAGGCCACAAAGTCATAGGAAGATCCATATCGAGTGCCACCCTTTCTTTGTACTTGAATTTCATTACTAAAGAAAAGAGAGAAGAGAATAGGACTCACCTTCTAGCTATGTTTTCTCTTGTATTGGGTTTCCCACGATACATCTTGTGTTTCTTTGTGTGGACGGTGTGTTCCTTTTCTCATTTATTTCATTTTCATATTTTAGTTATTTTCACAATTTCAAGCAATAAGACAGTAATTAGTAATCTAGGATCTGACAAAGTAATTCACATAATATAATATTTCATAATATTATAAGATATATTGTGATGAAATGTTCCAGTGAAATATCCATGGAAGTTTACAGTTCAATTCTCGCATTGGTCAAGGACGGCTTGTGGCTACAACCAAATGGAACCTTCTTCATCCAATTCAGGTAGGCTTATTTGAACTTGGCACTTGGATCCAATCACTTTATTTAAGCATGAGATATGAAAATATAGATGGATATTAGAGTGGCTTGGAAGTGCTAATTTTTAATCCATTGGACCAATGTTCTTGATGATTGTATAGGGGCCATCAAAATTTGGAGCAAGTTTCTCATAGTGGTTTGTTTTGAGAGATTTTTTTATTATATGGTTGTATTCAAAGAAACAAATGATCTCATTTGGAAAAATGGCATTCAGACTGATCCTGGTTATCTTTTTTCTTCATTTGATTTTGATCCATGACCAAAATATCTTTGAGAGTGCATAGAATGTCAACTCAAACTATAAGGTCTTTGTCAACCTCCTATACCTTGGAGACACCTGGTAGGTAAGATAATACTCATGGGGGATTTTTACCATATACTACCTCAAAGAGAGTCATGCAAGTGGCACCATCATCAGTTGTATTGTACCACCATTTAGCAAGGGGTAACCATTCAACCCATTGAGACTATTGTTTAGATTCGAAGCACCTCAAATATACTTCCAAGAAATTGTTGACAATTCTATTTGATCATTATGGGGATGATAGACAATTATAAGATGAAATTGGGTGACCTAGAGCATGAACAATTATTTCCTGAAGTTACTAATGAAAGTCATATCATAGTCCGAGACAATATATTGTGACATACCATGTAATTTGAAGATATTTTCCTTGAAAACTTGAGCCATTGTGGAATCTTTAAATGGGTGTTGAGGGCACAAAAATGAGCATATTTGGAAAGTCTATCAATAACAACCATAATTATTTATTTATTTCCATATTTGGGTAATCCTACCATGAAGTCCATAGATATATTTTTCCATACAAAATATGGAATATGGAGAGGTTGTAGTGCTCCTAGAGATTTCACTATTTCTCCCTTTTTGTATTGGAAAATATCACATTATGGCACAAAATTGTGTATATCTTTCTTCATTCCTTCCCCCAAAAATGAACATTTAATCCATTCATAGTTTTAATAAAAGCTATAATTTCCTATTGTTGGTGAGGCATGGAGCTTAGAGAGCACAATGGATTTAAAATTGGACTTTTTTTTATAAAATACAGGTGGCCTTTATAGCAGAGCTTTCAATTTCTCTACGTGCATTTAGGAGATGCTTTAGAATCATGTTGAAATTGTTGGATTAGGATAGAAGTTTTGGAATCTTGGAACCTTTCATGGAAAACTACATTCAACCAATTAGCTACAGTGAAGGAGAGTCCAAATAGGGACCCTTCCTCTTCATATTTTTTGGAAAAAACATTAGCTACCACATTCTATTTACCCTTGTTATAAATAATCTCATAATCATAGCCAAACATTTTGCTCACCCACTTCTATTGCTAAGGGGATGAAGTCCACTGCTCCAAAAAATATTTGAGGCTATGCTAATCAATTTTAATTTGGAAAAAAATCCCAAGCAAGTGAGGACGCCAGATGTTCATTGTATGCAAAATGGCCAACATTTATTTTTCATATGTTGATTTTACCAAGTGTCTCTCAAAAATTTGTTTACTAGTAAAGGGAAATGATCTATCGTCTTGCATGAGAACTGCACCAATGCCTTTCCCTAAAGTATCACACTCCAAAGAAAAAGTCTTAGTGAATTTAGGAAGAGTCAGTACTAGAGTGGTACACATAGTATATTTAAAAGCTTAGAAGGCTTGATCGACAAACACATTCCAACTAAAAATGTTTTTTTAAGTAAGTCAGTGAGCAGGAGTACAATTTTTCCATAGTTCTAGATGAAATTTCTATATTATACAATTAAACCAAGGAAGCATCATAAATGTTTAAGATTCTTATGGCAGGTTCAATCCTTCATAACTTCTATTTTTTTGGAATCCACTCAAACACCATCCTTACTAACAATATGGTCCAAGTATTCCACTTCTACTACCCCAAAGGCACATTTGGACCTTTTGAGAAAGAGTTGATAATGAGAAATTAGTTCTAAGACCTGATCCACATAGGTAAGATAGGATTTCCAATTTTTACTATAAATGAGGATGTTATAAAAAAATACAAGGACAAAATAACGTAAAAACGATTGAAAGAAGTGGTTCATGAGACGTTGGAAGGTTGATGGTGCATTACATAGGGCAAAGGGAAATAAATTGAGTCCAGGCAATATAACCTCAATGGGAATTCTTGTGCCATTTCCACCATTTCCATATGTTATAGCACAAATTTCCACCCCAAATTTCATTTGTGAGTTGGCCTATTCCATTCCTTAACTTGCAAACCTTAATCCCACTCTCCTTCATCAAAATCANATAACCTCAATGGGAATTCTTGTGCCATTTCCACCATTTCCATATGTTATAGCACAAATTTCCACCCCAAATTTCATTTGTGAGTTGGCCTATTCCATTCCTTAACTTGCAAACCTTAATCCCACTCTCCTTCATCAAAATCAGCTTAAAAAAAATATCTTTGTTGATGCACACTATTCATCGATGTGAAACTTGTGTACATACGTTGTTAATCCATGTGAAACTTGCGTACATACGTTATTCATCCATGCCCAACTCCCATACATATGTATTTGCTAGTGTGAAAATCACTTACACACCCAATTTTGTGAAAAATAAAAAAATTATGTATCTTTGGGCGGGGTTTACAGGTTTTCCCAATCCTAAACCTCCAATTTCCTGTACACAATGGAATTTAAGCATCTCAACCTATTTATGATTGTATATAAACACCTATGTGGGTGTATATGGAGAGGGTAAATCTTGGCATAAAGAACATGTTGTCAGTTTTCAATATTCTTTATTCATTGAATCTCTGAGTAGTATTCCTTGATTTGGAAATTTATTTTCAAGTATCTCTTCCTCTCTCCTATATGATTTTTGGGTGTCTTCCTATCCCTTCCTGATAATGTGAGGAAGTACTCCATTTGTGAGTTCATTCTTGAAGAGTTCAGTGGAGGAAATCAGGTGGTTAGTTTCA
>SNQJ01S0201940.1:0-16812 GCA_010110895.2 Picea sitchensis | reverse complement strand
ACATCAACCCATTGTACTCGAGAAATCATGTAAGATAAATGATATCAATTTTTCATTATTAATAGATCCAAGAGTAACATAAATTTTCATTTCTCATAATCCATTATTAATATAAAAAATAATGGGAATTAATCAAGAAGATTTCAACCAAGTAGAAATGGCTTTCGAAGTTAAGCAAGAAGTGGGACATTTAGTTAAATATTGTGATATTGACCTTGGTGTATGTGTAACCTGAGTATCACTATATTCATGAAGTAGTGTTATATTGTAAAGATAATAATCTTTACTTTAGAATGATTCAAGACATAAAATAATCCTAGTAGGAATGAATCGAGGAGTATCATTAATATTCCTTTCAACATTGTAATTGAAGACAAGTTTGAGAAAAAGGATGTAAACTTAGTATGACGTAACTACTATGACCAATAAAAATGATACAATAAATATAGAAAAGTATCTCATGTTATATTAATTCTTGAATATGTTTCTAGAAGAATTACCTGGATTAATGCCTAAGAGAGAGTTAGAGTTCATGATTAAACTCAAAATGAGAACAAAACCTATTGCAAGGGATCCTTACTGCATGATGACTCCGGATTTGGGAGAATTGTAGATGTGGCTCTAGGAACTATTATATTTGGGATTTATTCATCCAAGTATATCACTGTGGGGAGCACCAATGATATTCATAAATAAAAAAGGATGGATCGTGGAGACTTTGTATTGATTATCAACAATTAAACAAAGAAACAACAATAAATCAATATCTGTTGCCTAGAATTGATGATTTATTCGATCAAATGGAAGGGGCTAAGGTGCTTTATGAAATAGACTTAAGGTCTAGATATCATCAATTAAGAATAAGAGAAGACGATATTCCTAAGACAACATTTAAGACATGTTTTGGGCATTATGAATTTGTAGTGGTACCCTTCAAATTAATGAACACACTTGGTGTATTTATGAGTTTAATGAATGGAGTGTTTTGACAATATCTCGACAAGTTCATGCAAATTTTTTTGAATGATATTCTAATATATTACATAACATCGGAGGAGCATGAAGAACATTTAAGGCAAGTATTACAATGTATTAGAGAGAATAATCTATATGGAAAGCTCTCTAAGTGTTCATTTTATGAATCAAAGATTCATTATTTGGGACCTATAATTTTAGGAGAAGGAATTGCAATGGATTCGGTGAAGTTATAAGAAAATATGGAATGTATAGCACTTACTAATGCAAATGAAATGCATATCTTTACGAGTTTGATAAGATATTATGAAGGTTTGTAGAAGGTTTTTTGAATATTGCAAATCATATTAATGAATTACAAAAGAAGAATAAGAAATTTGTGTGGACAGAGAAATGTGAGGAAGTGTTTCAAAACTTAAATAATTATCGACGACAACTACTATATTAAAGATACCAAATATAGATCAATATTTTCTGGTATGTATGGATTTAAAAAGAACGATTAGGTGGAGTATTAATGCAAGAAGGTAGGGTGATTTCCTACAATTCAATAAAGCTTTGATCTCATGAAGAAAATTACATAACACATGATATAAGACTTGTGGTGATAGTTTTTGCTATCGTTTTAGTGGTTGGAGACATTACTTATTTGGAAGAAAATTTGAATTGAAGATGGATCATGATGGACTTCAACACATATTTATGGAAAGTAACTTGAATGATAGACAAAGGAGGTAGTCATAATTATTAAGTGAGTATGACTTTTATATATCATACATTAAGGGAACATTAAATAGAGTGGTAGATACTTTAAGTCACATGCCACATATTTTCTCAAATGTTTCATTGAAGATGAATCTGTGAGAAAAGATATTGAAGTTACTATTGTAATATGAATGATATAAGTCAAGCAAGAATTAGAAAATGAAGTGATAAAAAATTTGAAACATGAAGGATATACTTTGGATAACAATGGTTTCTTACAATTTTATTGAAGGATTAATGTGTCACAAAATGTTGAAATTAAAATTTAATCTTAAGATAAGCTCATATAGCAGTTTATATGGCTCATCTAGGGGTAAAGAAGATGAGTGCAGATCTGAAACCATTGTTCTTTTGAAATGGAATGAATAAATATATAGTTAATTATGTATCTAGATTCCTTGACTGTTAGCAAGCAGAGGATGAGCATCATCACTCGTAAGGATTATTGCAACCTCATGCAATACCTTAGTCAAAATGGGAAGTGTTTTCGATGGATTTTTATAGTAGGATTACTTATGTTGTTGAGAAGAAATAATTCTATCTTTTTAGTAGTAGACACTTGGACTAAAAGTGCACATTTTATTCTAGTAAAGAATATTTATCAAGCATAGGAGATTGCAAGAGTGTTCATCAACGGGATCATAAGATTGCATAGAATTCAAAAGAAGATAATTTTAGATATATGATTAGTATTTATAGGGATATTTTCGACAAATTTTCAAGAGATATTGGGAACACAACTTAATTCCAGTACAATGTACCGTTGGATTACTGAGAGGGGGGGTGAATCAGTAATAGAGTAATTTAATGCTTTTTAACCATATAATCCAAGTTCTATATCAATGAAGCATTATCATCCAATAACTGTAGAGTAAATAAGCAATGAACAAATGAACAATCATACACATACACAGTACACCAGTGTTTTACGTGGAAACCCAAAAACAATCATACACATACACAAGACACCAAAGGTTTTTAATGGAAACCCAAATCGAGAAAACCACATAATGATATTTCTTATATGTCTTGAAGAATTACATTCCATTGAAGCACCTCAACTTCCTTTATTTTCCACTGCGAATCGAAGGAGGCTCCAACCCCCTAGTTTCTCACAACACCGGCAGCCCAACTCCCCAATTCTCTCAAGCAAACTTAAGGAGGCTACAACCCCCATGTTCTCCCACTACAACCACCGCCCTGCCTCCATCCAACTTCCAGAAGTAGAAGTAGAATGATGGAACCACTGTCACACTATCACAAAACAACCTGTACCAATAAACCATGCACAAACCTGTACCAATAAATCTCAGCCATGCATCAACCCTTGCATCTCAACCTATAATCAATCGGTACCATAAACAAGTGCATCAACCATGCACCAACTCACCAACTTGTAATCAACCTTGCACTATAACAAGTGCATCCAACCATGTACCAAGTATGTACCAATCATGTGTGTCAACTACTCATCAATCCATGAATCATCAATATGTACCAATATCATCAACTATATTAATTTCATGTATGTGCCAACTCATCAACTACTTTACTCAACCATGTACTCAACATGTACCTCAACCAAACCCTCATCAATTTCATCATCCAACTGATTTGTAGCTCAGAATAGACCTAGTGTATATGATCACATTCCTACAAACCTTCCTTAACTTTAACAACAAGAGACTAGCATTTTCACCCAAACTTTTCTTTAGTCTCACATGCCTAGTTTTGGATTAGTCAACAACTTAACTTGAAGTAATCATAAATTTGAACCCCGAATGGCAAATATCCTAAACTCCATACAAAAATTTTCTTCGCCAGGTTTTATTCACTTCCTCCAGTGTCACTACTTAGAACCTTTCACAAAAGGAGTTATAGCAAAATGATATACCTTTGTTGAATTCTAGCTTATTCTAGAGAGGACCTTGTAGAGCATGCCCCAAGCATCTAAATATTTGCTGAATTGATATGAAACTATTACATAAAGTACTACATAATGCACCCTAACCAACACATTTGGTCTCATTGAATGTGTATATGTTATGAAGAAGTTATGACGTTTTAATTAAACACTTGTTTTGACTAGTTTCAGATTCAGCCACAAACCCTATTTTCCACTTAAGTGTAACTCCAAAAATACAATGACCCACAAGATGAATTTTTACCACGTATAATTGGGTATGTTTTATCATTGGAATAAAAATTTCACTATTCAATCATTATAAAAAAAAATTATAGTGGAAATCGTGAGATGACCAGAATAACATACCTTAGAAAGCACCATCAAAAATAATTTATCCTTCCTTGCATTTTGGCTCAAGCTTTTCACCTTCCCTCATAAATTGGCTTAGATATCCTTATTACCTCACATCTATATATATTCAATATCTTCAAGTGTAATTAAAATGAGAGAGCCTTGCCTCTCATTTATACTCCAAGTAGCTTCCTTACAAAACATCTCTAGGTCACTTGGCCCACTTTCCTATTTTAGGGTTAACCCACTTCTAATTTCTCCATTAAATTTATTATTGAAATAATTTATTTTGTATTCAATTTGAATTATAATACACCCACTTCACTTCATTATTTACCTTTAAAAATATCTTAAACCACTTTGACTACTTTGACCTTTGGGGCTTCTAGATGACATGAGGGTCCCTCCAACTGTAAGGCCATAACTCTCAAACCATGAGAGTTATGTGAAATCGCATACCACCGTAATGGAATGACATGTAACATCCATATAGAATAGTATTACCTTCAAATAGAAAAAAATCATACCGCTATCCATCAAACAAACTTGGGTCCATTACCCAAACATGGGTTCTCCCACTTCTCACATTGGCTATAACTCTTCTGAATCAGGAGAGTTATGTGACATTATACATACTGTAATGGTACCAGACAAGCACTATCCATAGGATAGTTTCCTAACAAATTCACTATCCTTTAACTCATTATTCCACAAATTAAGCATGGGTTCTCTTAATTCAAAAAGCGTCTTCCCGTGGAGGGGTTTTCACCATAAGTAACGTACTTTGGAGTTCATCCATATTTACTTCTTATAAAACCATGAAAAAACAATTACTTTAATGAGTCATATTTATATCAAAACATCTTGGGTCCACAAAACCTTTTGTGCTACGGGATTTCTTCTGCTTTACCAATGAAAACCAACCTTAATCAACAATATCCCCTTGCATTGATGGCAACACTCATGTAATAACAAATCATATCACCTATGCCTTCGAACCATTCCTTTGTTCTCTACATTTGATAAATCTGCTCTTTGTCCTCTCGTGATCCATAAATTCTCCCCTTTTGTCATCAATGGAAAAAGGTATCTTTCCATCCTGGGGGCTGCTCCCCCCGACCGAATCGCCCTCCTTATGGTGACCTCGTGTACATCTAAGCCATAAGATAAGCATTCAAAGCGTCGTGCAACATTCATTTTGAGTATAAATAACTCCAAGTCTTTGAAAGATATCTAAAGGCTTCCCATGGAAGTGGTTTGTAAAGATGTCTACCACTTAATTCTTTTTGTGCCCACATACTCAACTCTCATGTTCTTTTTTTCAACAACTACATTCTGTTGAAAGTGATACTGATTAAACAAAAGCACGCCTTGGAGTGTGTCACCGAAGCTTGATACCATGGCGCTTTGTATTATCACAATATATTGGAATGGGTCATCATACCTAACTTGTATATCTCAAGGGTTGTTTCATCCAAAGAACTTATGTACAAAATGATGTCATTAATATACTCACTGGCCGTAGATAAAGATAATGATGATTGTTTCTTTATCATCCATGATACTAAACACTCACCTAAGTAGAATCAACGCTACTCCACCGGGTGCTTCTCACGGGTCATGAATACAACCTACCCAATCTACATATGTAGGAAATAAGTGATGTATCCTTTCCTTTTGGATACCATATCCCAAACTCTTATGTTCCTTTGAGATATCCTAAAATCCTCTTCTATTGCTAATACATGTGATTCCTTTTGGTGTCAGCTGAAATCATGCCACCTATCCAACTTTTTGCATTGAAAGCATTTGGTTTGGATGTTGTCACATCCAATAGGATGCCAATCATTGACCTATATTGACTTTTGATCTCAGACTTTGAATCATCATCTTTGCTCAACTTGTAACCTGGTTTGCATGGGAGTGACAACCGGTTTGGTAATCTTCCATTTTCAACCTCTTTAGCATTTCTCTGATACACTTGGTTTGAGAAATAAAAATTCTTTGCTTTCTTTAACGTATCTGAAGTCACAGAAAGAAGGATAGTTCTCCGCAACGACATTTCAAATTATTTTTCATATCTTTTCAAATTTCGCTTAACTTATTATCATCACTAACAAAATAATATCATCAACATAAACTTCACTAATAAAATATTACCTTGACTTACCTTTGATGTAGAGGTTGTTGTCTCGCACTTCTCCTAACCTCGTCTCTACATGTGATACCTATCCAACAAAGATTCAAAGTTCTTAGGAGCCCGCTTAGACCATACAAGTGCCTTCTTTAATTCTTACATACTACATAACTGTATATCTCGACAACTAAAACTCTTCAGTTTGTTCACTGTAGACTTCTTCTTCAAGTTCTATCTTAAAAGATGATTTTATGTCCATCTGATATATTCTTAACATTTTGGAGCATGCATAAGATAAAAGCAAAATGATTGCTTCCATTCTGGAATCGGGAAAGGCCCTTCAAAGTCGCATTTCTTCAATCCGGAAAGACATAAACTTTACATACCAATCTAGCTTTGTTCCTTGTAACTTGTCCATCTTCATTTAATTTATTCCTAAAACCCATTTTGTGCTCTATCACATTCTTATTTTTGGTCTTGGAACCAATTCTAAGTGTCATTTTTCTATATGATCCAATTCTTCATCCATGCCCTTATTCCAAAATCCAAATTTCTTTGGCCGGGCTTCTTCAAATCGGTTTGGTCTAATTCAGATAAGAGTGTTAGGTGTGTTTGTTCCGGTGAACATATTCTTTTCTAGTCTCAACTCTGCATCATTGTTTTTGATAACTGATCTGAAGGATGATTCTTTATGTAATTGCTAACGGTGTCTTTGGAGACACTTGTTGAAATTTCTCTTCTATTTCTCACGATTCTCTTCATCTTCCTCTTCTACTTCCTCTTTCATCTTCTCAGCTTCTTATTCGGAAGGTTGTTCCATTGATTCATTTTTCTTCTTCCTTTGATTTATGTTATGCATGTTTCCCATTAATTACATTGATATTTCCACAATTTTGTTCAATCTCATATTGTGTAACACTTGTATGATTTCTCTTTGTACTTGAGTAACAAACAAGTACTTTGTCCACATGAGAGTCAAATCTTCCCATTCTCCCGCCATATTCTCTTTGATGTAGAATTTGCTTCCAAAACTATGAAGTGCTTCACATGGGCTTCCCTTTCCATATTTCGTAGGGAGTTTTGTCGTTGTTATTTATGAGAATTACTCGCTTTTGAATGTGAACCGCTGTATGCACTCCTCAAGCTTCCAAAAAATATCTCACAATTTGTAATCCATTAGCATTGTTTCTTGTTTATCGTAATATCCATTACAATAATGTTCTTGTTCTCGAATCCACCCCTTCAACTACCTATGAATCCATTCTTTCGCCCACTATCATATATCTATCCAAACTCAAGCAAGTGTTATTACTTAATCCATCTCTGCCCATAATATCTGCAGACTCTACTTGTAATAACCGGCTCATAATGCTAACCCATTTATCATTATACTATCAAACCTGTGACTTCTCGCTAACCCATTGCTCAATCTATCTTTCAAACTCTGCCAGTTGCTCTAAGGATGGTTCTTTGGTCTCAATACAACTATCGCATAGAACTCTATCTAATATTCATATTACTTGGGAGTTCTAATAAATGGTCAACAATTCCTACTGCTGTGTATTCATCATCATGTTCATATGGTAGATTCATTATCTCTAAGCTCTGACTTCTTTCTTTCCTGCCTATGGATTCATCTTCACTACAATGCTTGAAAGTAAAATCTCTTGAACTTGTTCCTTATTTACTTTCACTTTTATTTTAGTTACTTTCCAAACCTTTCTCAGACCGGGACATCTTTCTTTTCTTTGTAGAATTTGCTTCATCTTGTTTTATTGCCAATATTACGATCTCTGGTACCTAGTCTTTTCACATGTTATTCTTCTTGTTTCTTATCCATACTTTCTTATATCCGAGTATCGTATTCTTTCATGGAAGTATCATCATGCTTCTACAATCACCGGCTATGTGTCCATAGTTATGACATTTGTAACACTCAATGTTACATGCATCCACATAGACACTTGTTTGAACATTTCTTTATAATCCTTGCAATCGCGAACCTTATGTCCAAAGTTGGTACAATAAAACAATGACCATAAAATAAATTTGCATACCTAGGAGTGAATGATCTTCTCTTTGTGGTATATAGTCCTTTTGAATTTTTGTCTTGATCGATCATGATCATGATTGAAGCTTCTTTGTGGATTGAACATGGTAGATGGTCCCCTTCTTGAAGATGTATCTTTACTAGTTTTCTTTAGATTTTGGTTGACCATGATTCCTTCCTTTGAGTAATTTCCGATAATTCTTTTCTATTTTCTTCATTCTTCTTTCTAGAAACCTAGAGTGCTTCTCTTCATTCTCTATAAATGATGTGGATGTTTCTGTCTCTTCAATGCTCGTGTTGAGCTTGACGATTTTACTTCTCAATGTGACAACTTCTTTCTTCAAAGTTTCTCAACCCTTCTTTCTTTCTTCATTATCTCGAGACTTTATGACTTCTTCTGTTTTTTTCGATTCTTCAAGATGAATTTTAATGTGATTATTTCTTCTTCAAGTCCTTTTTCTTTCTTTGACCAAACTATGCTTCAAGTTGGTTTAGATCGTTAGTTTTTTTCCTTAAGATGATCTATCAATATCTTCTCCTCATTTCTTCCTTCTCAGGCTACTGTTGGTTTCCCAAACACCTAACGCATTCAAGATTTTCTTCGATCTTTCCTGCTTCCTCTCTAGATGAGTTCTTTAAGTTTGTAAATGACCGCTGGGATTCTTAAAAATTGTCAACTTTCCTTTGTTTCACAATTCTTTCCTTTGAGTGAATTATTTTCTCTTTTAGTTCACTAAAGTACTAATCAATTCTTCTTCATAATTGTTCTCCTTTTCACTATTTTCCTGCCTCATTTCCTTCATGGCATTTTATTTCAAGATGCCGATGTTTTTCACAATTAACACAAAACAACATACCCATGGTGATTATGTACTCTTCATACCCAATATTCTTGGAATGGTGAACATAATTATTCTTGATTTGTTTCTCGTGATCTTCGACATTTTCCAACTGCGGATGGGTGAAGAATATATGCCATGTAACTTATCCCAAATTTCTTTTCACGGGATGAACATTTACCAAACTTTTCTCTTACCGATTAGGTAATCCTTCCTGTGATGAAATCCATTGCTATTTTGTTATTTTTCCTCAATTCCCTCTTGGTCATAGCCTTTGTCGTTGAACTATCATTTCCGCAACCGGGATACCAATATAATGTCCCTATGCCTATAAAAATACTTTTGTCCCTTATGTCTAATATCTCATACTTAAAACCATTCTAATTTACTAAAACATTATGTACTCATTTTTCGTGTTATGATCCCATGATTCCCCTTCTGTTAAATCAAGCATTTAAGGAACTCGGCTCATGGACAATTGGGCCTGTTGGATTACCCAGAGGGGGGTGGAATTAGTAATAGAGAAATTTAATCCTTTTAACTGGCAGCAATCCAAGTAAGTAATGAAACATTATCATCCAATAACTCTGCACTAAATAAACAATGAAATAAATGAACACCATACACATATACACAAGACAATCAGCTTTTTTACGTGGAAACCCAAATTGGGAGAAAACCACATAATGCTTTTTCCTTATCCGCCTCTGAAGAATTACATTCATTGGAAGTACCAAATTCTTATTTCTGTAGCTACAATAGGAAGGAGTCTACGACCCCCTAATTTACAAGAACCAAATTGAAGGAAGCACCAACTAGAAGGAAGCTCCAACTCCCAATTCTCTCTGGTTATAACTAGAAGGAGGCTACAACCCCAGGTTTTTCTACAATCAAAGGTATAAAACCACCTGGGCTCTGCCCTCATCTAAATGCTCCTAAGTAGAAGTGTAGAATGATGGAACCATCATTTCATCTATCGAGGTATATCGTTGTAAACATGTAACACTAAATCTGAACCATGCATCAACCTATAATTTAAATTGTAATCAACTCGTACTATAAACAAGTGCATCAACCATGTAAAGACCTATACCAAACAACTTGTAATCACTCTGTACCATAAAAGTATCCAACCATGTAACACCAATTATGTACCAATCATAAAAGTCAACTACTCATCAACTACACTCCATCAATATGTACCAACATCATCAACTATACACTTCATGTTTGCTAACTCATCAACTACTTGTCTCAAATCCATGTACTAACATGTACCTCAACCAAAAGCCCTTTCATCAATTTAATCATCAAAATATGATTTGTATCTCCTAATAGACCTTATGTATATGATCACATTCCTCAAGAACCTTCCTTAACTTTAGCAACAAGAGACTAGCATTTTCTATTGAACTTTTCTTTAGTCTCACATGCCTAGTTTTGATTAGTCAACAACCCTAAATTGAAGTAATCATAACTTTGAACCTGTAATGTATAAAGATTTGAAACTGACACACAATTTTCAGTTTTTTTTTATTCAATTCCTCCAGGTGTCACTACTTGGAACCTCTTAGAAAAGGAGTTATAGAAAAAATGACATACCTTTGTTGAATTCCTATCTATTCTAGAGAGGACTTTATAGAGCTGCCCTGCACCTAAATATTTTTTTAATTGATCTGAAGATGTTGCACAACATACTAAAGAATGTACTATACCCAACACATTTGGTCTCACCAAATGTGTATATATGAAGAAGTTATGACGCTTTTTACCCAAAACACCTTTTTAAGACTAGTTTCAGACTAGGCATTGTAAACCCTATTTTCCATGGAGTGTAACTCCTAAAATACAATGAAACACAAGATGATTTTTAGCATAGATACTTGGGTATGTTTTCTCAATGGAATATAAATTTCACGGTCTGAATCATTATAAAAAAGTTATAGTGAAAATGGTGAGATGGACCTGTAGTAACATACCCCTTGGAAAGCACCATCAAAAAGAATTATCCTTCCTAGATTTCTACTTTGTTTTCAATCTTCCCTCTAAAATTGCTTAGATATCATTGGTTACCTCAGACATATATAGGAGATCGCCAATATTCCTCAAGTGTAATTAAAATGAGAGAGTGTTGCTCTTATTTATACACCCAAGTAGCTCCTTTAAAACATCACTTTGACCCACTTTCCTTATTTTAGGGTTAACCTAATTTCTAATTTCTCCATTAAATTTATTATTGAAATAATTTATTTTGTATTCACTTTGAATTATAATACACCTATCACTTCACTTCTACCTTTATTTATTTACCTTTTAAAATAACTTAAACCACTTTGACTTCTTTGACCTTTAGGGCTTCTAGATGACATATGAGGGTCCCTCCAACTTCGTAAGGCCACAACTCTCAAACTGGAGGAGTTATGTGACATTCCACATACCACCGTAATGGAATGACATGTACAATCCATATAGAATAGTATTACCTTCAAATAGAAAAAATCATACCATTATCCATCAAACAAACTTGGGTCCATTACCCAAACCTCGGGTTCTCCAACTTCATGGTCATAACTCTCTAACCGCGGGGAGTTATGTGTGATGTTCTACATACCACCGAAATGAGACGACAAGAACTATCCATATAGGATAGTTTAACTGACAAATTCATTATCCTTAATCTCATTATTCCATAATTACATGGTTTCTCTTACTCGCAGTGTCTTCCGCGGAGGGGTTTCCTCGTTGGATTACCGAGAGGGGGTGAATCAAGAATAGAGAAATATAATCATTTTAACCATATAACTAAGTGTCATATCAATGAATTATTATCATCCAATAACTACAGAGTAAATAAGGAATGAGAAAATGAACAAACATACACATGGGCCACGCATTAACTGTTTTAAATGGAAAACCAAATCGGGAGAAAACCATGTAATGATTTTTCTTATATGTCTTAGCACTACATTCATTGGAAGAACCAACTTCCTTTGTTTTCCAGCCTGTAATTGGAAAGAGGCTCTTAACCCCATATATTCTCGTGCTACAAACTGGCTAGAAGTCTAACTCTACCCTCGGCTACAAACTGTATGATGCTACAACCCTCTATGTTCTCCGGCTACAACCGAAAGCTGGCTAAAACCATTTTTCCTTTCCCCATCCAACCGCCTCGGCGCAGAAGTAGAATGATGGGTCCATCACGCTAACCCGCCACTATGATATACCAATCAGAACCTATACCAATAAATTCAAATCCATGCATCAATCCATGCATCAACCTCACTCCTCAACCGCATTCATAAACAAGGCCAACCATGCACCAACCTCGTACTCAGCCAACTGTAATCAACCCGTACTATAAAAAAAAGTGCATCCAACCATACCGCAAGTATATAACAATCATGTCAACTACTCATCAACTATAACTCATCAATATGTACCAACATCATCAACTATACACCGAT
This sequence comes from Picea sitchensis, assembly GCA_010110895.2. Lineage (NCBI taxonomy): Eukaryota > Viridiplantae > Streptophyta > Pinopsida > Pinales > Pinaceae > Picea > Picea sitchensis. Next base: position 4,325 of record SNQJ01S0201940.1, on the reverse strand, counting down.
GTATAAAGCAACTCATCAACTACTTGTCTCAACCATGTACTCAACATGTACTCAACCAAAAGCTCATCAATTTCATCATACAAATTCATTTGTAGCTCAGAATAGACCATATATATGATCATTCCCAAGAAACCTTTCCTTAACTTTTAACAACAAGAATTATCATTTTCTACCAAACTTTCTTTAGTCTCACATGCCTAGTTTTGGATTAGTCAACAACCCTAACTTGAAGTAATCATAAATTTGTACCGTGAATGTATAAATATTTGAAACCTATACACAATGTTCTTCAAGGTGTTTTATGCAATTCCTCCAAGTTTCACTACTTGGAACCTCTCGTAAACGTGAGTTATAGAAAAATGACATACCTTGTTGAATTCTCACATTCTAGAGAGCTTACCTTGTAGAGTGTGCCCCAAGACGTAATATTTGTTGGAATTTATATGAAACTATACAAAACATACTAAATATTTTCCCCTAACAAACACATTTGGTTTCACTTAATTTGGATCAAGTATGAAGAAGTTATGACGCATTTACCCGAAACACCTTTGTGAAAAACACCACCATCAAAGAATTTATCCTTCCTTTGCATTTTGTCTTTTCTTCAATTCCTTCCTCATAATTTCGCCTTATATATCCTTGTTACCTTAGACACCCAAGTAGATATTCAATATTCTCAAGTGTGATTAAAATGAGAGAGCCTTGCCTCTATTTCTATACCTTCCAAGTAGCTTCCTTTAAAAACATCTCTAGGTCACTTAACCCACTTTCCTATTTTCTCTTAGGGTTGACCCACTTCTAATTTCTCCATTAAATTTATTATTGAAATAATTTATTTTGTATTCTCCCTTTGAATTATAATACACTCATTACTCAATTCTATTATTTACTTTTAAAAATCTCTTAAACCACTTTTGACTACTTGACCTTTGGGGCTTCTAGATGACATATGAGGGTCCTCCAACTTTCATAAGGCCATAACTCTCTAAACCGCAGGAGTTATGTGATGTTCCACATACCACTGTGAAATGAACACATGTACTATCCATATAGGAATAGTATTATCTAAAATATATCAGAACTCATACGGTTATCCATCAAATAAACTTGGGTCCATTACCCAAACCCGGGTCTCTAACTTTCATGGCCATAACTCTCTAACCGTGATGAGTTATGTGACGTTCCACATACCAATGGAAATGGAATGACAAGGAATATCCATCTAGGATAGTTTACCTGACAAATTCATTGTCCTTCATCTCATTATTCCACAATTAATCATGGGTTCTCTTACTCCGCAAAGCGTCTTCCCGTGAGGGCTTTCACCATAAGGGGACCACTTTGGAGTTCATCCATATTTACTTATTATCAACCATGAGAAGACAATAATGAGTCATATTTACATCAAACAATCTTGGGTCCATTACCCAAACCTTTGTGTTGCAGGTCTCTCTTCAAGGGTTGACATCAATGACAACCAACCTTAATCAACACTTTCACCATAAGGGGACCACTTTGGAGTTCATCCATATTTACTTCTTATCAACCATGACAAAACAATAATGAGTCATATTTACATCAAACAATATTGGGTCCATTACCCAAACATTTGTGCTACGAGGCTTTCTTCAAGGGTTGACATCAATGAAAACCAACCTTAATCAACATGTACCACCCTGAAACCGATGGACAAACTAAAATAATAAATTAGATGTTAGAAGGAATGTTGTGCATGTTTGTAATGGATCAACATAATCATTGGTAATAATTTTTACCTCTTCTTGAATTTTCATATATTAATAGCTATCAAAGCTCGATTAAGATGGAACCATTTGAATTTTTGTACGATAGATCGTGTAGGACACCTCGTAGTTGGGATAGGATAGAGGATCGAGTCCTAGTTGGAAAAAAAGAAATCAAAGAAATGGAAGATCCACTACTACATACGGTGTTGAAGTCCAACATGGTGTTCCGACATTATAGAAAAAATCCACCTTACTGTCACACATTACTCACTAATTCTCAAAATTCCGTTATATCTTTTTCTTGGTGCCCTGACATTCATTGGACTTACGACACAATTTTCTATTCATTGGAATTTAGACTCTGATTTGATGATTTTCAAGACCGTTGATTCTGAAACACTGACATCACCATCCCGTGTCTCGATACATCAATTAAATGTGAACATACACGAGATATGATTGGAAGGTACAAGGATTAATGGATGAACATAGTGTAGATTAAAATATTGCATGATGTGGGTAGGTTGGACAATACCTAACCTAGATCAACTATGCCACCAGATAGGCTATGAGTGAATTTCAAGTTAGATGTTAGTTAATGTGATCAGTGAAGTCATATGATGGTTGGTCCTAACCGATACTACCATGTCCTAGAGTTACCCCTTTGTATAATGAAGGGACACTAGTCCATGTAATTATAAGTAGCTTGTTGAGTGGTTAAGTCTATATAATCTAAGTTCCCTAGGATTTTTCACGATGCTAAATCCATTTATGCATTCATAAATACAAGTTAAATCACATAAAATTGTGATTTTTCCCAGATTTAGATCACCAGATTCATGTGAAAAATTCCAATTAAACGTAGAACGTTTAGATTATGCCATTATGGGGGAAAATTGGGAAGGATTTAGGTGGCCAACTCATATTCCATAGTACTGGACTCGTATGCGGATGACGCCACCAGTCAAGAAGAAGCACACCACATCAACGTCAATAGTTCAAGAGGCCCCACGAAAAAGAAAGGGGGAGTCTCCTGCAACAATGGGAGGACCAAAGGAAATGGAGCACATATTGAGGGGAGGAATTGATGATTCCAACACTTTCGAGGGAATGCAATAATATAAGGATATGTGAGACAAAGTAGTTCACTAGAAGGAATATGTCCAGATTGGTCCGACCAAATGGGTGTTGAAGGTGTTTGAACCAAGTATATGATACCATGATAGTTTATTAGCAACAAGACCATAACTAATGGTAAACATATACCTGGTTTGTATCAATCCTATCCATCCCCACCATAATCCATTGCCTCAACCTCGTCCATAATACTTCCCCTTCTCTCTTCTCGCCTAGTGGTGCACCCTCCATATCCATATCAAATTCTGTATCTTCCATTAGACCTTTCGGTGCACTACCAATTTTGGAACCCATTTTCACTATAAGGTTCTTTAGTACCACCCCATAGTGTGAAGCTGGTGACTGGATAAAACACCCTTCTAAGTATCGATTGTAGTGGACGACTAGCTATAACAAGGCATAATGTGCCTCAAGTACTAAGCATCGCCTCATATCTGTAACAACTGGCTTGAGGACCTGTGAATACATGTAAAGATAGTTATGATACAATTATGTAAGCGACCTATGGGTCAAGGTGGTCCCCATGGGGAACAAAATATATAAGGTTGTAACAACTGGCTCGAAGGACTTGTAAATTTATGTAAAGTTAGTTATGATCCACTTATGTAAGCGACCTATGGGTCAAGGTGGTCCCCATGGGGAACATAATATATAAGGTTGTAAGTAGAGAGATATCAAAGGAGAGGCTTGTTAGAGATTCCTCAGAAGGAATATTCGAAGAGGAAAAAGTTGTAGAATTTGTGTTACAGTTTTCTCAGTTATGTAATGGAGATTGTATTTGTGATGTCTAACATGTAAATATCCTTCTATATTTATGAGGAATTAATGGAAGATCAATAATGTTTTATCTGATACTTGTATTATATATGCGATTCTTGTTGTGATTTTTAGTGTTTATTTGCAATCAATCTTTAAGTGATATTTAATGTATCTTTATAATAATGTCTGAATCTACCTACAAGAAATTATATTTCAAGTTTTTTTTATGAGACAAAAATTTTTGTATTGATATTTCTAGTGGAAATGAAATACACATTGATGAGATCCCTTCCGCTTTTAATGTTAGCATCCATTTCCTTTATAGAATACCTCTATCAGATAAGACTATAGCCTATCATTATGACTTTGACTCTTAGAATCATCCTTATACAGGTCACTCTTTAAATAAATAGTTCCACAACATCATACCATTGCTAAGACAAAACCATGAGACAAACTCTCTCTAACTTTACATAAACAAAAATTAAAATGAGACCAAAAATCCATTCATCAAAAAAGATGTAAGAGTATCAAATTTGTAGGACTATGGTCCTTAATCTCATGAACAAACAAAAATAATTCCTCCAAAATGAATGCTTCCTTTGATATCTGATCAACTTTGTGGTTGAATTATTGGTAGACATGAGCAAATGATTTTCCACCAACAAATATATATAAGTG
>SNQJ01S0201939.1:0-14492 GCA_010110895.2 Picea sitchensis | reverse complement strand
ATATGATAAGCAATTATTTCGTTTCAATGAATACCTATTTAAGGGAAAGAGGAAGAGTCGTTTTCACTATCAAACACTTGATAAGGAATGCCCTCAATCAATTTTGTTCTCAATCAAATCCAATATGATGCTACAACATTTCAAAAATTCAAACTAATATGCAAACTAATCATTAAGATGTACTTTTTTTGTTTTCATGTGAATGATGATCAATTCAATGAAAAACTTGTCCTGCCAACTACCCTTTCAGATCAAGGGGATTCGGGCAAGAAAACGCGGATTGCGCACAAACAACACACCCTTTTGCAATCAAACAAGAGAAAGAAAATCAAAAACAAAAAAGGAAGGAGAAATATATTGGATCAGATGACCTCAAAGAACCAAATGAGAAGAGTCACAGACTTCTAATGTCCTTCACTAGAGTTCCCACTCAGTCGGATAGGAGAGAAGAAAGCAGGGGATCAATTTCAAGCTTTCAACAACAAAAACTCAAAAATAATGAAGAAGGGAATAAAATCTGAACAATAAGGTGTTTTATTCTAAATATTAAGGATGTCAGAGGTCAAGGGAAGAATCATTGAATCTCAAAGCAGCTCAACAAGTAAGAAACAAGGTTTTTAACCTCAAAAATGCAATTTTTTTAAGGGATTTTGTGAAAACAGGGGTTGGCGCTCTGGTGTAAGGGATACCAGGGCATTATAAAGCTCTATCCAACACTCTAAGGGAGTGTTGGCACCCTTCTAACAAGGAAGGGGAGCGCTGGTTCCCAAAAACTCACAAAAATGTCTAAAAAACCTTAAAATTCAGCCAAATTTTGACAAACAAGCTGAGTGTGATGGAGTGAAGGGTCAATCAACAAATGAAATCAGATATAAAGGGGTGAGAAAGGTCTAAGAACACAAAGGGTAAGACAAGATCTATGAGGAAAAACAAAACTAAGAAATTTTTGATTCCTCCCCAGGAGTCGCCAATTTCTGTTGTAGGAAAATCTCCCTGTGGACAGGTAGATTGCCTCAAAGAGATAGACTCTTAACTCTAAGACAGGAAGTGCTTAACGTGGACACTAACTTCCTTTCAGATCTATACGAACTAATGTATGAGGAGGAAGGATAAAATAAGTACCTTTTACCGGCGTTTGTCCGTGCACGCTCCGAGTTGAGCTCCAATCTTTCGCTCCTCGATAAGCCTTGTAGACAAACAAAGTACGACTAATTCCTAATCTATCAATATTAGTCCGAATTAGGTCTATCCAATAAAGAGACAAATTCATGTGAGATTGAACATGAATTAGAAAGAAACAGGCCAAGCAAATTATATTAATGAGGACAAAACATTGCTTACATCCATAGATGGATTGCAACAGTTTGGTCAAGTCCTCCTTGTCTACCCCTTGCTCAAAAGATCCACGATATGAATGATAATAGCTTCACTGATTTCTCCCTATTAGATCATAGTTCTCTTGCTTCCAAAATATCTCTGTTCCAGCACCACTTATAAGATCATAAGTTTGGTGTGATTCTCCCTTTCCAGTCCTCTTTCACCATTAGAAAGCTTTCTTATATAGCCTTGGAGAAGCTTTAACCACTTGAGATATCCTTGGGGAAGTTGAGGATTTTCCTCCTTCAGTTGAGGATCTACCCTAAGATCATGGCTGGACTAGGGATTCGAATCTAGCTGCCTTCCAAGAATGAAAAGATCCTTCCCCCATTCATCTCAACAACTTAACTACTGCCCAGAATAGGTAGCGCTCCCTCAAAAGGACCATCAGGGCATTGTAGTGCTCCCTAGTAGGCTTTAGGGGGGCGCCATCACTTTCAAAATCCATAGATCTCCCTCAAAAGGGCCAAAGGAGATTTATAATTCTCCCAGATAGTGTAAGGGGGAGTGTCGATGCTCCCAGAAGAGGTATAGGGGAGCGCTCCTCTCCAAAAACTCAGTTTTTGAGGTGCTTTCAGATGGAAAAGGGTTTGCAAGCCTGCTGACTCATTTCTCCTCTTCCAAATCAAATGTTTGAGGTGTTTCAAATGTCCTTCTCATGTCGTTATAGGAATGACATAGGCATCATGGTAGTATGCTTCCCTAACACTTGCGACACTTGTGAGAAAAATGCGACACTTGTAATGATGACACTTGCGACACTATCGAAGTGAGTAATTTTGACCTCTAACAAGGGCTCTTATGGAAGTCACACCACTTCCTGGTATCTTTCTTTGTCTTTCTGGTGTCCTTCTTTGCTTACAGCTTGTTCTGGTTGTCCTCATACTTTCCATCTTTTCTTTGTCCTTTGTTCTATGGGTTGGGGCCACCCTTTCCTGGATTTTGATGTGAGGGGTTCCTAGGCCCAAATTGTCGTGTATTTTGTTTGAGCTTCTCCTCAATTTTTACGGCATATCGATAGGTCGTGCCCAAGGATGGGATGTCCAAAAGTTCCATTTTGTTTTGGGTGTATCTATGCAGAGCACTGCAATACTTGAGCACCAGCTGTCGCTCTAAATATTTGATACTCATCTTGGTTCATAATGTATGGAATACATTTGTGAACTCTGGAACTCCTTGGTCTCTTTATTTTCGTAGTGTGGTCCATTTGGTATAAAATTTGTCATAACTTCTGATAGGGTAGTGTTTTTCCTTAATATCATCCCTTAAGGATTCCCAGGTATTCGCAACTGTAAATAATGAGGGTTCCTCTATTTCCTTTTTCTCACAGAACATCTCCCACCAATATTTGACACGGGGAACGACTTTGAGGAGTGCAAAAGTAATATTTTCTCTATTCAAAAAGTTATGGATAGAAAAATACCTTTCTAGCAGATTCAACGACTTGTCTACAACATCTGCATCTATCTGACCTTCAAATATAGGAATATCAAAGTTGATTTGTACCTTGAAGGGGGCAGCGCCTCCACTCAAGGAAGATGCATCGCATGTTGGTAGTCACTGATGGATTTGCGCAAAACTATCCATCATCTCGTTCCTCTGTTGCATGATGGATTCCTCAAGAAACATTTTGAAAGGATCTCCTATCTCATCATCTTTATTTGCTCCTGCCATGAGAGTTTGCTTGGGCGTTTGAGAGCTTTTTTCCTCAAGATAAACAAGCTCGAGACCCAATTCTTTCTACCCTGACCTCGTTGGGGACATGCATTAAGATGACAAGTAGTAGACCGATTTGATACCACTGATCCAGATTTTATGAGAAGAAAGAAATGAATACAGATTATTAAAATATGATTGACACAAAATAACAGAGATACAATAAAATTGGTTTTCTATTCAATAAGGAAATAAGCTTAAACTATAAAATGCATCGGAAAATAAGCTTGCTAGAATGGTGGCTTATCTCTGAGAAGAGATGTGACAAATGCACTCATTTGCAAGAAGATGACTACAATGAGGCTCTGAAGGCCTTTTTACAATAAATATGAACTCCAAAACCCTAGACATCCAAAAACCTAACCCTAGGAAATGAAGCGCCAAAAGTCATGTGGGCCCCGTTGGGGTAAGTTAGTACATCAACTTCCTAGGGTCGTATCTTTTGCATACTATCTCTATTTTAGGCACACGATATCCCGTTGGAAAGGTATAACTGAGAAGAATGATTTTCGACTGGCAAAGGACAATGCCTTCATCCTTCACGTGGGCCCCAAATCCCCAAAAAAACGTCGTTTAGGGCCTCAAAACGACCCCAAAAGTTTGGAACCCAAAAAACAGTCGAAAATCTGCCAAGGTGGAAAATTGGTTTTCGAGCTAGTGGAATAGGTGGGTGGCCACCGACATCCACCTAGATCAGATGGAATTATTCATATTTTTTTTGGGGGGGGGGTTGATAATTCTCCACTTGATTAATTGGGTTGGTTTTCATTGATATCAACCCTTGAAGCAAGTCTGGTAGCAAATTCTAGTAGCCCCAACAATATGGATAAGGGACTTCAAATTGATTGATGTATAATGGTATGAATATTTATATATTTGTAGGTAAGACTATTCTATATGGATAGTACAATTCATTCCATTTCCGGTGATATGTGGAACGTCACATAACTCCTCACGGTTAGAGAGTTATGGCCTTGTTGTTATAGTCCAAAAATTCCCTACCTATGCATACATGGCATTAGACTTTCCACTTACGCAATTTTCCAAATTTACTGCTAAGGCTCATATTGAGGGGTCCAAGATCCATTGACTTAACAGTAGGAACCAAACCCTTCTTAGAGGCCCAATTAGACTCTGCAGCGTTTGATGAGTGGAATGGTTCTCCAGATCTTTTGATCTGGCCAATTTACCGATGGACTTTACTAGTGATTGATAGGGTATCTTTCTGTGAAATTTCCTCCTTCAGGTTAAACGACTCTCTTTTTTTATTTTATATTATTAGATAAGTATGATAAAATAAGGGTGATGGTATAAACCAACTGATAGAGTAAATTATTAATCATTAAAGAATGTTGAGCTTGGGATAACCTGCATGCTCTAGCATGCAAACAATGATATTCACACCTATTACAAGTCTAGTAATAATATGTTAACTTTTTGGTATTTCCACACTAACTTAGATAACAATTATGGAAAGAAAATACACATGTAATAAATATATGTGCAAGAAAAATAGTTTCCTTAGCTCTACCATCAATCACATATTAACTCAACGATTCACTTTTCATCATTTAGAACAAAAGAACTGTTTAAAGTATTGAAAAGATAGATTATCAATAAATTCAAAAAATATTACTCGTTACAACATCAACTATTGAATTCAAAGGTGGAAGTATTTCCTTCTCAATCCAATCACATAACGGATTTGATGAAAATAAAATTTTTCTCTGTCTCTAAACAAAACTTCGTAATTAAAGTTGCACATAAATAATTCTTTTACAATTCTAAAAAAAGAGGGTCTTTCCCCAAAACCATCGACCCCTTCCCATGAGGTCGATCCCATTATGTATAAAGAATCACTAACTTAAAATAACTACTAAAAGTTTGTGTTAAGTAAAACAAAATAATGACACATGGCTCTTGATCTCTTTGTTCTCTTGAGATCATCTAGTGGTTCTACTAGAGTGGATGATTCTTCTCATACTTTGATCACTTGACGAAGAGATCCTCACATGTGTTAGCATACAGGATTTTGTGTTGTTCCATCGAGGTTGAAAGGGTTTCCTTTATCTCTATTACCCATTCTCTATATCTGATCATCTTGGTACTTAAACGCTACAGTACTCCGAGACTTGATTGGGTGTTCCATAAACTTCTTTACCTCACCTGGTGTCTTGCTCACCACCTGCATGATAATTTCTTCCCATGTTGAGTCATGTTATGAATGTCGTTTGACTATGTCATGCAAATTGAAAAAGTCTTCAGGTGAGTCGAAATATGGAAGGCCAATGTTTTTCATCTCCTGATTTATCTTCTCCCAAATTTTCTTTCACTCATCCCACCTTTCATGTATCTTTTGTTGAGGTTCTTGGGCCATACTTACCTAGTATTCGACTACCTTCCTAATTCAGGAGATTATTCTATCCATAAGCATTCATATGTTGTGCTCTTCCATGTATCGACCTTTTTGTACTGCACTAATATAATCGATTCTCTCCACAGACTGGTATGACTTTTCATAGCATCTCTCCATGTCTTTACAGGTTGCCATCCCCATGAGGGTGTCTTCTTGAAAATCAACTATGCACATGGTGAAGAGATTTATTTCACTCGTGATATGTTTGTATGCTTATTGTAATTCACTCTTCGGGAAAACTGTTGCTTGCGTTAAGTCCTAGTAATATTTCTCTAGATGGCACAGATGGTCCAACTCCTTCTTTTCGGAGGCTAGTTCCTTTTCATCCTATTTTGATCGATCCAGCGTGGCATCATTTATAGTCATTCCCACGCCAGTTATCTCAGTTGTCTTCATATTTTCTATGTTGAGTAGTGTTTCTTATATGGTAACAAGGAGTGTGCTATCAAGTGTGAGACTCTTTTTCTTGGTTGTCCTTCTCATCAAAACCTTCCTCTTTCTATCATAAGTGATCGCTTGTATGTCGGCGACCTCGTCCACTGGCTTAGGAATCTATTTTTTTCCCTAGGTCAGAGTGTTTCCTAGGATTCCTTCCATATATATTTGTTCTATGACTTTAGAGCAAGCTGATTGCGACCGATCGAAAAAACACAACAAACACATAACTCCATTGATTTATACACAACTGAATATTAAGACAAGAAAAAGTGGTACCCAAAAGAACAAATATAAAAAACTTTTACAGTGTGCTGAGGGCTCAACAAATGGAGATTCTCTAGGAGAAAACATAATCTCCTTCTTCCCTCGCGCTTAGCTTGTGAAAAAATTATTTTAGAAAACATCAAACCTTGTTTCCAATCGAATTTTTGCATCCATGCGTGCACAACTTCCTAGGTTGTCAAATACGGATAGACCGATGGTATTCAAATTTTCTTCCTGCTTCATCCCTTTTGACCATGATCCACATACTTCTTTGACACGATTTGGGTAGAGTTTCCACTGTCTTGTGGAATTTTAGTTAATACTCCCTAGAAATGGTGTTTCTCTTCTTCCAGTGAGCATCCATAGCCTCGACAGAGTCGCCCAAACATCACAGACCTTGATTTTCTGCCACCAAGCATCCATAGCCCCAATGGCGTTATCTGCATACCCTTTCAGACTTTTCACTCTCTATAATTAAATGTATGTTCTTTAGGAAATAATGCAAAGAGTGAGCCAGAGAGCAGGATGTTTGTTGTCAACAAAGGATCTTTGTTAAGGTGGAACTTTCTCCAGCTCCATCCATAGGTATGTGTGATCCTTTCTAACTTGCCAAATTTTCCTTTAAGCTTCACCAAACCACCAGGTGGATGATTTCATCGCTTACCAAGATGGTGTGCCCGCAAAGACAACATGAGGATTTTTTTTGGAATTTTGAGTCTATTCAACCTCTCTTATTCTGCATGCAAGCACAGGTCAGGAGAAGAGTCTATATCATCATATCCCCTTGATAAATATTGAAGTGAATCATTCTTTTTCAACACACAACACACTCAAAAATTGAAATGACAAAACGAAAAATAATCAAACAAGTATCAAAAAAGGAAACTTAAAAAACAAAATTATTATTATTGTTGTTGTTGTTTTTGTTTTTTAAGGAGAAGTATCATTATAAGGATTGGTCATTCATCGAGAAGGAGTTTGGTTTACCTCTCAAAGTTTGCAACCGATACGTGCCTGCCCTAATTTTCTTGGATACCTGGAAAGGTCTGATCCATAGATTTTGTAATTTCGAATGTTTTCCCTTAGGTTCATTTGCTCTATCCCATTTCAGGACTAAGTCTCCTACTTCAAAAAGCTTCTCTTTGGCCTTATGCTTGTCAAACGATATTTTAACTATCTGTTGATGAGAGGTGAACTTAGATTTATATTTCTCCACTTCCTCTTCAAGCATGATGAGGGTATCAATTCTTTGTTGAATAACTAATGAGGGATGTCCTCTTGAATCCTGAGCAAGCTACAGTAATGGAATATACAACCCATTTGGGAGAATGGATTATTTTTTGTACACCAAAATGTATGGAGAGTTTCCTATAGCTTCCTTGGGTGTTACTCTATCTTCCCATAAGGAATTATGAAGAAAGTTATGCCAATTCTTCTAATTCTCTGTGACTATTTTCTTCAAGATCCTCATTAGGTTTTTATTAGTTGATTCTGCTACCCTATTTCCTTGTGGGTATTAGTTTGAAGATTATCTTATTATGATCCCTTTGTCCAGAGTGAACTCTGTTAATAGAGTAGAAGAAAGGTAGGAAACATTTTCAAAAACGATAATGGAAGGCATCCCAAAAATTATGATCAGTTGTTGTTCTATGAATTTGATTACAACCTTTTGATTCATGTGAGTCATAGGGATGGCCTCTGTCCATATTGTGAAATAATCTATAGCTGTCAGTATATATTTATGTTGTTTTTAAGAACTTAGAGTAATATCCCCTATGGCATCTAACCCCCATTTCTCGAACGGTCTAGATATGGTCACTGATTGGAGTGGGACAACTGCCCTCTTTTCTCTACTAGGACTCATTTGAGAAGATTTATAATTTATGGCATATGTATGAGTGTCCCTAAATAGATTAGGCCATTAATAACCGACTCTTAATATTTTGTGAGATGTGGTATCTCCTTCAAATTTTCCACCTAGAAGACCATCATGGATCTCCCTCAAAACTTTTTCTGTATCTTCATGTTCGAGACATCTTAAGAGTATTGAATCATAATGTACATAGAAAAGTATTGAATTTATGAGGCGATATTGTGCATATTTTAGCCTGAGAGATCTCATTTCATTAGGGTTTAGGTTTTCTGGGAAAGTCCCATGATGTAGGAGGTAAATCAAGTTCCCATATCAAGATTCTTTACCTAGCGGAATGTATAAATATTCACTACATGATAATGCTAATTCATTCTCCCACCCGGGGTATTCATTTATTAGATCTTGGGATTTTGCGGCGAGTTTACACAATCCTTGTCCCTTAACTAATTTGGAAGGTTTTATTTCTAGATTGAATTCTTGGAAAACTTCTATCCAGTTTCCCTTCTCTCTCCCATCTCCTTTTGAGTGAATAGGGATCAAACTACGGGATGAGGCACGATGACTTTGGTGTGATCTTTTGGGATGTAAGATATGAAATGTTTCACTGATTTGTATACTACATAAGCTTATTTTTATATAGCAGGGTAGTTCAGTTAATCTCCTTGGAGATTATTGTTAATGAATGATATCAGTGCCTCATTGTGGTCATGATCTTTCTAGGTCAATACTACAACCAAGGAATGATTAGAGGAAAAAGTATAGAGGAAACAATATTTACTAAAATTGGGACTTCGCAACATCAGATCTTGAGAGATTGCAATCTTGATATTGTTGAAGGAATATTTTCTCTCATCATCCCATTTAAAATCTGCATCCTTGCGAATCATTTTTTGTAAGGGTTTGACATTTTCAGTGAAATCAGGCATGAACTTCCTCACAAAGTTATTTTTCCCAAAGAAGGAGTGCATAGCCATTTTGTTATGGGGCAAGGGAAACTGAGCTATTGCCTTTATTCATTCGTATTCTATACGAATTCCTTCTTTAGATATAATACGGCCTAGTATTTTCCCTTCCTCTACACCAAACACAGTTTTATTAGGGTTCAAAGATATTCCATATTTCCTACACCTTTCAAAAATATGGGTTAGATGTTGGATGTGGTCTTCTTTGTTCTTTGAATACACGGTCACATCGTCCAAATATAATACTACACACTTGTTAATAAATCGATGAAATGCTATGTCCATGGCCCTTTGGAAGTTTTTTCCTGCATTAATCAACACAAAGGGCATGCATTTATAAGAAAAATTCCCCCACTTGGTTCAGAAGGTAGTCTTCAATTGGTCTTCCTCTGAAACTAGGACCTGATTATAACATGAGAAACCATCTATAAGGGGAATGATTTTAGATCTAGACATGGTCTACATGATATGTTCCATGGCTGGGACTGGGTAGTTATCATTTTCTGATGCTCTGTTAAGGTTTCTGAAATATACACACAGGCGGATCTCCCCAGACTTTTTCCTGACAGGAACCAAATTGGATACCCAGGCATAGTGTCTAACCTGAAAGATAATCTTAGAATATAGCAATTTCTTCAGTTCTTGATACATCAATGGTTCCATAGATGGATGATACTTTTTTAATTTCTTTTGGAAAGGTTTTATCCCATGTTTCAATGGGATTGTGTGTTGTATAATGAGAGTATCATATGTTTCCAGTTCCTTGTAAGACTAGGCAAAGATATCCTAGTATTCCTTAAACAGTTTGATATAATATTTCCTATATTCTTTGGATACTCTCTTACCTATGTTCATGTTCTTGGGGTTCTAAAGGGTTCCTAAGTTTATAGTTTCATGTAAAGGGAATGATCTCCTTGGTTTTACATTCTTCAACCCCTTATACCTCTCTCTCAAGTCAAAGAGATATTCCAAACTGGCCATCCCTTTAGGTATTGTGTGAAACTTGGGATGATCATAATCATGGTATTTTCCCCTATTCTATTGGTGGGATTCTGTTTCTACTAGTTTCTCTTGGAATACCTCATCATCAATAGCCAAATATTTAAAATTATCTTGATTAGTTAGAAAATATACAATCTGTTCATCTCCTTCAAAAACATTCCAATTAGAAATATTGTTGGGTACTAATGGGTTGTAGAGTAGTTCCAAAGTGGACCTGGAGGCTGCATAGTCTTCTAAAGGAGATAAAATTGAGGCTGCAATGGCTAGGGAATCAACAAGTATTTTTTTCTCCCTGGGAACAGAGGTAATGTTAAAAGCCTCAAAATTGTCTATTAGGTTGTGTACCATCTACTGATAACTCAATAAGTGATGTGAATTGAAATTTATAGTATTATTTACTCTCCTGACAATGATTTCAAAATCTCCAAAGACGTTCAGTTCCTTGATGTCCAAGTCAATGACTTTCTTCAGTCCCTGGACTAGGGATTCATATTCTGTAGTATTACTGATGCATTTAAATTCTAACCTGAAGGATAGTAAAAAAAAAATCCCTTTCAAGTCGACAAGGATGCACCCTGCTTTTGATCCTTCTTGTGATTTAGAGCTATCAAAATACATGCTCCACATCAGAGGTGAGGGGTTTCCTATTTCTACATGGTTGATTGTTTCTTCAATTTCAACCTCTTGGGCCACTACTTTCATTAGGA
The DNA here is from genome assembly GCA_010110895.2 of Picea sitchensis. Lineage (NCBI taxonomy): Eukaryota > Viridiplantae > Streptophyta > Pinopsida > Pinales > Pinaceae > Picea > Picea sitchensis. Next base: position 3,737 of record SNQJ01S0201939.1, on the reverse strand, counting down.
ATTCTTGATGGGTCATATTTTCCTTCGAGGCCACTAGCGAATCTATCTGAAAAACCATTTCATACTTTTTCTTGGACGATATATCGGATTGGTAAGGAGCAAGATTAATGAAATCATAATCACAGGAATAATTACCTAACATAATAAAATCTATTGATGATGGTTTGTTAGGCATCTCTAAATCGGTTACAGTACATTTAAGATATATCTCTCTTTCAATCTTGATCAACTTTGGATGTCCTTTTAATGGAAACTAGAGGTGAGCCGAGTCAGTACTAAAATATCCATTTATTTTCTCAGACTAGTCTCAGCTAAGAAACATTCCATAATCCTCTGGGATGTCTACTACAATTATGTCAATTACTTGGAAAAACTTGGGGTGAGTAGCAATCCTGATCATGAAATATTTCAACTCCCCAATGACCTTTACTTGGGTTATGTCTAATTGTATAACATGTTTATAACTTTTGAGCGGGGTAGAAGATGCCCTTGAATGAACTAGGAAATTATGTAAATTTGCATTGAAAACCTCAAAGGTTAACAAGAAAGGAGGGACAAAAGGTATCTCCTTTTTATCTAGGGAGAATGCATTCAGATTTGGTTTATTCGTTAAATCTATAGGGGATGACACATTCCCTTGATCAGTTCCTTTCACAAGGGTATCTGTTAACTTCAAGGCTTGTAACAAAAAATTCTTTTGATGGGGAATCATGTACATGTCCATGATCGACACATTAGACTTCAACTTATTTAAGTATTATACTATGTTGTAGTCCAACTTAGGTGTTTCCCATGTGTGGATGTTTATATGGTTTCTTGGGAGACAACCAGATCTTCTGCGTGATCGACTATTTTTTCCCCTCTCAAGGATTGAACGGTGGTGAGATTATTTTGGACCGGTTGACCCCTACTTCACATTTGTACAACCAAAATCTCAATGGGTGGTTCCTGGACCTCAAATACATCATCAAGAGGCATAGACAAGTTAGGATCCCACAACAACATGGTTGTTTCTTCTGGCAGATCCAATTCTTTCTGATCTGTGATATTTACTGTTGATCGACTTGATTGTTCGGTAAGAGAAACTTTGTCTAGAAACCAATTGGCCATTAAATTCATAGCATGCACCCATTGGGGACAATATCTTTCAGAATGTTTCTCTTGATGGTACGTACAAAAAGAGTTAGATGCTACATTACCCAGGTCGATGTTTAAGTTGGATGGGGGAGGTTTTTTGATTAATTGGGTTGGTTTTCATTGATGTCAACCCTTGAATAAAGTCCGGTAGAAAATTTCGATAGCACAAAGGTTTGGGTAATGGACCCAAGTTTTTTTTATGGATAATGGTATGTGTTTTGACATATTTTTAGGTAAGACTATTCTAGATGGATAGTACATGTCATGCCATTTCCAGTGGTATGTGGAACGTCACATAAATCCTCACGGTTAGAGAGTTATGGACATGTAAAGTTGGAGAACCCTCATGAGTCATCTAGAAGCCCCAAAAGGTCAAAGTAGTCAAAGTGATTGCAAAGAAGAAATTATTTAAATAATAAAGTGAAGTGATGACTGTACTATAAGTCAAAGTGGATGCAAAAGAAATTTTTTAAATAATAAAGTTAATGGAGAACTTATTAATAATGGAAAGTGGTTAAGTTAAGTTGACAAGTGGTTAGAAGTGGGTTAACCCTAAAATAAGGAAAGTGGGTTAATATGATTAAAAGGTAACCCCTTGAGGAAGCTACATGAAAGTATAAATAAGAGGCAAGGCTCTCTCATTTAATCACACTTGAACATATTTAATATCTATTGTTGTGTAAGGATTATTGCAAGTACTCATTGATACATCTGAAGTTGTGAAACTCTGAGGTAGCACGAAGGGTTGATGATGAAAGTTTCAAAATTACAACAAATACAAAAAAAACCCTAATTTTTGAGGTGTACACGAGCTAACATTGCATTAGGGTGCATACATACATGGGATGGAAGTGTATTAGGGTGCGTACATGAGGGTAAATCCATAGAAACTTGAGAATATGAAGATGTTGAGGTTCTAGATTCTTAAATCAAGCTCCTAGGAAGGTCTACAGTGATGAGATACATAAGATCTATCCATTGGTTCAAAAGGTATGTCTTATTTATATGAGTAGTTGGATTTTGATGTATGCATGAGAAATGGTTATGGATATTTGAGGATTATCCCTAGAGAGATTAGTGGTTTTATGGGATCTTCTGTATAAGTCAGATCTACATAAATGCAGCGCTGGTATAATCAATATTTATCATTGATACTTCTTGTTAGAGTTAAGGCACATCTTGTATTTCTTGGCATATGGATAAGGGTTTTTGTGGTACATGGTTGAGAGCTTGTATTTTTCAAGTGGTTGATGTATTGAGAGGTTGAACATCATAAATGGTTTGATGTATAGATCATGTGAGATTTATTATAATTGGTCATGATTACACACACTTTTATGGCACATGACTAGAGAGAGATATAGAGTTTTTGGGTAAAGGTTATGTATGAGGATGCATGCATAGGGTACAGTTATAGTCTGAATACAGTGACAGGTTGCAGATCTATGTGAAAGAAGTTGCAAAGGATCAAAAGTTTCAAGAAGAAAGAAAACCCTAGTTTTCATAAGGTATACGAAGGTTGCATAACAAATAGGACACGTACATACGTAGCCTGTTGTATGTATAGGGTGTGTACATACGCATGTTCAAGAACTATAGGTCACGTATCCCTAGTTTCAGAAGGTATACACGGGATGCATAACAAACATGACATGTACATACAAAGGTTGTTGCAGAGATATGGTGCATACATACGCATGTTGTAGAACTACAGGTCATGTATCTATTGTATTTGGTTGATACATGTCCAGTTCAGGTACAAATTAATTGCAAGGAAGTAGTACAGGTTGGTTGCAGGTCAGTGGTACAATTTGTTACAGTGGTATATCTCAGAGTGATAGTGTGACACTAGTTCAATCATTCTACTTATACATCATGGCAATTGTATGGGGCAAGGACAAGTGGTTGTAGCCACCATCTGATTCTAGTCAGAGAAGATAGGGAGTTGTATCCTCCTTCTGGTTGTAGCCAAAGAATTGAGGACTTCAAGCTTTCCTCAGGTTGTATCTTGAGAAAATAGGGGGTTGGAGCCTCCTTCCAGTTGTAGCTGGAAAATAAAGGAAGTTGGTTCTTCCAATGACTGTAATTATTAAAGACATATAAGAAAAAGTATTATGTGGTTTTCTCCCACTTTGGGTTTCCATGTAAAAACCATTGGTGTGTTGTGTATGTGTATGATTGCTCATTTTTTCATTGTTTATTTACTCTGCAACTATTGGATGATAATGATACATTGATATAACCCTTTCATTTTGTGATTAAAAAGGATTGAATTTCTCTATTACTGATTCACACCCCCTCTCATTAATCCAAAAAATGGTATCATATCCAGGTTCCTTCAAAAATCAGTTTAACCACTGAAAGGTAGATCATGGAAAGCAACAACATGTATAAAAAAGGAATACCATAGTTTAATGGAAATAAGTATGCATTTTGGAGAAGAAGGATGAAAACATATATACAGGCATATGTTGGTCACTATAATTGCTTAATTAATTTCAAACAACCAAGTGAAACATAAATTATCAACCCAGGGAAGTCTTTTGTTTCAAAGATAGCTGCGCACTATATATGCTCAATTCCAAAAGCACTTAGTGTTG
>SNQJ01S0201938.1:0-16812 GCA_010110895.2 Picea sitchensis | reverse complement strand
CCTAGCCACTCTTTAGTGCAAGCCTCTCTCTCCGCAACATATCTTTAACATTTAAACATTGTCTCTTCCCTTCTTAGACTATTCTATCACTCAGGAGAACAACATAACAACCAAACCAAAGATAACTAAATAGAGGAACCCCTATTATCTAAACCCATTACATATTTATACATGAATTATGGGGCTTAAAACCCTACTTTAATCACCCCAAAACCCTATTGCAATTCATGACAACTCAAGTTGACTTGCTGATTGGGCTTGATTTTCTTTATTTTGCATGTCTTTCTATATTTATCATGTTGGGATGTCATCCTTCCTTTCCGCCCACTTTATTCTCTTGCTTTATTCTCTGTTTTATTCCTCGGCTTTATTCCTCAGTTGTGCACTCTCGATTCCTACCTTCTTCTTCTTCTTTTGTTGTTGTTGCACACATCTTCCCTACTTAGGATTTACATGAATACTATTTCCAAAATACTTGTCCAAGTCCTGACAAATTTCTCATATTTACCTTCATGCTTAAATTCCAACTAAAATTGAGCAGGAACTCAGTTTCTCCCTAGTCACTACCTTTTTTAACATGTCTGTGGGATTCCAACTAGTATGTATCTTTTCCAACTTCAATTGTCGATCTTCCAAAATGGATTGTATGAAATGGTACCTAAGTTGTATATTTTTAGTCTTAGAATGGATGGTTGAGTTATTTTTAAGATGAATGACACTCTAGCTATCACAGTACAACCTTCTATTCTCATGTTGCTTTCCAAATGCCTCCATAAACCATTGTAACCAAATCATCTCTTTACTAGCCTATGTAGAAATAACATACTCTGCTTTTGTTGTTGAAAGTGCACCAAACTTTTGAATTTTTGAAATCCAACTTACCTTTGTTCAACCTACAGTAAAAACATACCCTGTGGTGCTCCTCCTGTTATATTTATCACCTCTCATATTTGAATCAACATATATATGTAGAACAGTGTTTGAACCTCCAAAACATAATGCGTGAGTAGTAGTACTTCTTAAATACATGAGAATCCACTTTAATACCTCCCAATTCTCTTTACCTATATTGTTCATATAACTTCTCACAACTCCCACCACATGTGAAATATATGGTCTTGTGCACACCATCACATACATCAAGTTACCAGTTGTTGATGAATAAGGGACCTTGAACATGTGTTATATTTTCTCCTGTGTTTTGGGACACATTCCCTTGGTTAATTTGAAATGGCTGGCCAAATATGTACTAAGTGGTTTTTCATTCTACATTATATACCTCTCCAACACCTTCTCTATGTACTCTTCTTGAGACAATGTGAATTTGCTATTTTTCGTGTCGCTTGTTACGCTCATACCAAGGATTTTCTTTGCGACACCCAAATCCTTCATCGTAAATGAATTATCTAACGTCCTTTTGAGCACGTTTATATGATTCATGTTAGACCCTGTGAAAATCATGTCATCTACATACAATATCAAGAAAATATAGCTTCCATTTTTTATCCTCTTAAAATAAACACAGTGATCAGAATGCCATCTACTATAACCTTGTTCTATCATAAACCTATAAAATTTCAAATATCACTGCCTTGGATATTTATTTAGGCCATACAAGCTCTTCTTCAACCTACATACCAAATTGTCCTTCCCTTTGACCTCATACCCCTATGATTGTTGCATATAAATCTCTTCCTCCAAATCCCCATGGAGAAAAGTTTTTTTTACATCTAACTATTCAAGATGAAAATATTCTACTACCACATAACTTAAAATAGTCCTAATTGAAGTCATTTTAACAACAAGAGAACAAATTTAATCAAAATTTATACCTTTCTTCCATGCAAACCCATTTACAACAAGTCTGGCCTTGTACCAATTTATAACTACTTCTTCTTCCTTCAACCCGCAAACCAATTTATTCTTTGATTATGTTTTTCTTGAAAACAAATAAACCAAGTCCCAAGTTTGGATATTTACCAAGGAGTCCATTTCCACTTTGATTCATTTCTCCCACTTCTTTTTAGTGTCTACTTGCATTTCCTCTTCATAACTTCCTGGTTCACCAATATCAGACGACAATAAATAATACAATAAATGAGAATACCATTCAAGGGGTATACTTAACCTAATATATCTTCTAAAAACACTTGTATGAGTTTGAGGTACATGTTGCTCTTATTGTTGTACATTTTGATTTTCTTGTACCTTTGGAATATCATTTTCTTTTATTTCATCAAGCACTGTGTATTATGTGTTATCCTTTTCCCATTTCTCTCCCTGCAACTGGTCTTTGTACATGACCTTTTCATTGAATATGACATCTATACTCTTAATGGTTTTGTGATTTTCATAATCCCATAAGCGATAATCAAAATCATTAACATTGTATCCAATAAAGGTATACTTCTTGGAATTTTTCACAAGCTTTGCTCTATTTTCTTTATCAATATGGAAAATTTCTTCACAACTAAAAGTCTTTAGAAATGAGTCATTTACCTTTTTACCTCTACATGACTCCTCTAGAATTATTTTATCCAAATATCTTGAAGGCCTTTTGTTTATTAAGTAAACAACAATATATATAACATCTACCCAAAACTATATGGGAAACCATGCATGCAATCTCATACTCGTTACATGTTCCATGATTGTCATCCTTTCTAACACACCATTTTCTTGTGGTGTTCCTGGAACTATCTTCTCTCTATGAATCTCATGGTATTAAGAGTAATTACCAAACTCATTGTTGCAATATTCACCTCCATTATCTAATCAGAGAAACTTAAACTTTTTTCCTGTCTCATTCTCAACCAAAGCTTTCCATTTCTTAAAAGTGTAAAAAAAATCACATTTTTTTCAAATGAAACAAACCCAAGTTTTCCTAGTTCCATCATCAATAAAAATAAACATAATAACAAGAACCACCAAGAGAGGATACCTGAGCTAGTCCCCATACATTTGTATGCACAAGCTATAACTTTTCTCTCTGTGTTTCTTTCTCGACTCTGAGAAATTTGTCTCTCTTTTGTTTTCCATAAACACAATGATCACATAAATCCAAATCAACTTGTTTAAGATCTAGTAAAAAATTACTTTTGTGGATTATTTTCATCCCCTTCTCTCTCATGTGTTGAAGCCTATAATACCACAGTTTTTCATCCATTCCTGTAGAAGCTAAAGAGATAGAAGAGTCATCATTACTAGTACATAAATACAATGTACCTATATTCTCTCCTTTTGTTATTACCAATGATTCTTTAGTGACCTTCCATGTGTTTTCTATAAATGTAGATATATATCCTTCACTTCCTAACTTCCCTATTGAAATTAGATTTCTTCTCAAATCTAGAATATGTCTCACCTCTTTTAGAAACTATTGGTTTCCATTATTTAAATTTATTTGTATTTACCCATTCCAACAATTTTACATGGTTCATCGTCACCCAAATAAACTTGTCCAAAATCATCTTGAACATAATATTGAAAATATTCCCTATCAAGTGTGGCATGAAATGAAGCCCTTGAATCTAATACCCAAGAATCAATAATATTATCTAAAGAAAGAATCAAATCATCGTGTAACACATCACCTACTACAATTTGTTACGAGAAAAAACTCTCTATGGCATGGGGTAAACCACAACAGACAGAAATGACTACATAAATCAACTCTAATCCTAGGTATGCTATATAAACAAATATGCTAACTAGAAAATATAAGGATCTTACCTCGTCCAGACGTTCGATGAAGTTCATTGTTGAGAACTCGACTCAAAGCGATACACATGCAACTTGTCCTCAACAACCAAGAAACGCAAGAATATGGTGATAATATATAAATGTTAGCACATTCAATAGCATAGTCCATCAATATTCATAAAAAATATGCTCATGGAATAATAATTAAAATATTTTCAAGACATTAATTGGACAAGAAAAGAGTATTTCTATTAAAATGTAATCAACATAAGTGAATGAATTACAAACTTCTATGTCGGCACAGTTCGAAACTGAGAAACTAAGTCCCTTCTAGTTGGGCGTCCACCACTTCAATCCTCCACCAAAGACAATCTCATATAAGAGAGACAATGAGGTTTTCAATCAAGTAGGGAAGAGCTTGGGGGATGAACAATGTGTTTAATCTTAAAAGGACAAAGGGATGTAGACTCAATATGAAGTGAAAAATTTCTCTAGAGTAACTTTTCTCTCAAAGTTGAATTATTCTCCTCTTTTTCCATAGCTCAGATATGACCCATTTATAGCCTTCAAATGGAAGTGAAGGGTTGAGTCGTAATGTTTCCAGTATATGGAAGGTCAAGGATCATGGATCCCATGATGTGACATGGAAACACAACACTATTTTTTAATTTTGGGCAAAAAACCCGATGTACGCTGGTTGTAATGGTGCAACCTACGTATATGCATGTTGTATAATAGTTAGGGTGCATATATGTGGAAAAATATTTTTTTTAGCTCTAGGATTTGCAAAAAGTCACTTCAAGTCTGCATAGGGATATGGAAAAGGGCCTTCTGAGAAAATTTTCATAGGGTGAGGAAAATCTTTCTATAACAGATTCCCCCTAATGTGTGAGGTCAGAGGAGTATCTACGATGGCCAAAATACATTATAATACCCAGAAGTGGAGCAATGGAGACTCAGCTAGAAGAACTAGTTGCTCATGAGAATATTACAATCTGTATTGACTTTACGCACATGGCTGCCAAATTGAATTACACTATAGATCCATGTGGAAATATACCAAACAGTTTTTCATGGCCATGAATAGGAAATACAAAGGTGGTTATATGCCAAAGGCTATCATAGTCACGAACAAGGCCCAATAAAACTAGTCTCAAAATCAATCTAAATATATATGTATACAATGGAGTACAATATGATCTACCATGATCACTGAAGTCAAATAGGTATTGGTCCAATGAAAAATAGCAATAGCTCAGGAAAGTTCCGACTATGAATTAATGTCTTCAAGTCTTCTACACGATCCGCCAAAGGTGCAAGTATACATCGTGTGAATAAAGGATTGGATGTCAAACACAATGAGACTTCGTTTGATTACCAATCATTAAGGTACACCGTTGACAAACATGAGACAAACTATCCATAATGAAAGTAGGTATCAAGGCACCAAGTACATTCTTACAAGTGTGAATAAAGGTGTCGAGGTCAAACACTTGAAGAATCCATCGATCAGGAGACATTGATGTATTCCTAACTGTCGATGGTGGGAGAACCTGCCACTAATTATTACAAGCCTCTAGGTACTCATAGGACTCTAGGTCTCGTTTTTAGAATAGATGGGTTGAATTCGATGGAAGGAGACCCACTGAAAGGAGAGAATTGAGGAATATCTCATCATTCATCATGAGATACAAATCAATATCTTGATGATTTGGAGGAAATCATACGAAGAACATGTTCACGAACCAACGACCCTGTGTGTCTTTCGCATGTACCAGATGCAAGCAGTACATGAAAAATACCCTCTGAATAGTAGCCAATAAGGAAAACAGCTAAAAAAGGAGAGGAATCCACCAATAAGGCTAATGGAATCCAAGACATTGCACAAATCCCAATGTGTGAATAGATTTATTTCCGTCGAACACAAGGGAAACGCCCCAGTCAACGACCAATGATGAAATGTCGGCTATGGGTTTAAGGTTTCCTACCAATGATGAAAGTAGGAACAAGGTGCATGAAGGAATACAAATTCATGTCATTTTGAGACATACTAAGGGTATGGACGACATGCAAAGTCAATATTTCTGAGGAATGGCCGAAACGAGTTGATAGACATCCTTCAAACAAGAGCATGAGACATATGGAAGACTCTGACAACATAATGATGAAACTTTGTGATGCAGGAGGCACCAATAAAACTCTCCATAGGGACTGGAAGAGTAACAAGTCGGGGGAATAAACTCTAAGTAACGAGCTCAGCTTCCTAAGGTCATGCTAAACCCAAAATTTTGATGACACGTGTACTCAAAAGTTTTGTTCTCTTTTCAAAGACGACACGACTTATGCCAATGTAAGATAATATTCTTTTCCCGCCCATATTTTATTTGTTTTTTTATAGTCCAATGAATGCTATGATACATAGGAGGAAACAAGTGTCGCAAGTAAGAAACTAGTTCTAGCAGTGGAACATACCTATGCTCAATGCAAGGAGGTGCATGCGAGAGATGGATACTCGGGGGAATGTTTCCTCTTGGGTATAGGGTGTCAAGTTGCAAAGGATATAAACAAGGCTCTACTTGGTTGATGATGCAAACTGTTGAGGTGATAGGCTTATAATGCGAAAGCGAGAACTGACAATAGGCTCAATACTGCAAGCAAGATAATGATATGCAATTACAACTTAACACCAAAAAATGTCCTTTTTTGTAATCTTAGTCTACTTGGTTTGAAAAAGTGGTAACATTACACCAAATAGACATCCATTCAAATCCAATTTACAAGTGTGAAAGAGACAAGTTCATTCGGAAATATTTTCGCGTTTTGAGAGAGTCAGAAAAGAGCTTAAACCAGACTCATTGGGAGTCCCGCTAGGTATAGGTCATCATTCTTATGAGTAAGAAATGAGGTTCAACTGTAAATTCATGTATTAAATATAAGGGACTCTCGGTCCTATGGATAAAAATCTCTGCATGGGCATTGAATGGCGCCTAGGATCTAACTAGGGTACCCATGTTTGGTAAGTCTCTACCATTCAATAACAACACTTATAGTTGCAGAAAGAAGGTTTCGTTTCGCTATTAAATGGGTTGGTACCTAAGGCATATGATTTGTAGTCATAGGATGATGCAAATTTGCATAATGGATTGATGACCTATCCTATATGTTGGCTGATGAAAATACTTGCCCAAAGTTACGAATGAGTGACATGGTGCTAAAAATCGCAAGAATCCCTGGATAATACCACCAAAACCAACTCCATCCAGTGTCGTATTAGTCCATTAGGCCAAAATATTAGACAAAACTATGCAAAGTGGGTAAATGTTTTTTATAAGTAGTAAAACAAACCAATTTTACTATACCATTTGTATTGTTTACCCAAATAGTGCATTTTGGACCAAATCGCCTCTGAATTTCAACTGCTGATTGCGGGAGCTACGAGTGATAGAATCAACAACCGTCTGGACCAGGTAATTCATCTTGCTCCTCTCTTTATTTCTAGTGGTTTAAAATTTTCAATTATGTCTCATTTTTTAGAATTTTAAGGCGCAACTTAGAAACTAGTGTATACACAGGATATAGATCATCGGGTCGCGTATATGCATACCTATATGTGACTGTTTGAAAAAATCCTAGCATATAAGCATCCCTATATGCGACTGTGTAAACTGTAGTTCATTTACATGTCCGTGGATAATGCTTTTAAAATGTTACTAACTCAAAAAATGGTTTGAATCTTGAAGGATGGTGCTAGAGTGGAGAGAAAGAGAGCATGAATAGTTGGATGTTGCAATGGAGAGAGATCTAGGGGCCCAGATGCCTTTAAAAATATGTGGGCTATACAATTTTTGGGCTTCAGTTCCTTGTGAACTACTGGGATCCAGATACTGAGGCCTTGAACCTTGATGGACAACCATTGATGATTGAATTTGAGGAAATATACTTTTTGATAGGATTGTTGCATCGAGGTGAGGTGGTCAACCTAAAATCCCTTGGATCTGGGAGTGGCATGAACATAAAGGATTAAATAGACACTCATTTCATTGCAGGGACCCAGAAGGTAGGGAGCCAACTCCTGATCAGAGAGATCAACAATATGAGTCTCAAGAATGTTGTCCTAGTGTTGACATAGATCATAGGGTTGACCTCTTTGCATGAGGCATCGAGGACACTTATGTTCTATTCAATGGAGTTCTTTCGACCCATGGTTTAAGACTCGTGCACCTCACTGCTCGCTAACATGAAGAGCCATCTAACAAACTGCAAACTGGGTAGAAAGAGGAACTTCAGGTTCGCATCTATCCTATGTAGTTTCTTCTTCGAGCGGGTTCCAGGCTTGGGCCCTAGATTTGAGATTTTTTTGCATGGACCTCGCGATCCATCCATGGAACGATGGATCAAGGTGATGAGGCAGCAGGGAGGTGGTAGGGTACCAACACCATACAACGATGAGTTTTTATTATGGTGGATTAAGAAGGTGATGGATCTAGAGGACTACCCTTATGCAAGGACTAACTTCAAAGGATATCTGGACATGTTGTTACCACTAGGTTCCGCCTACGGCGATATAGGTATGCCAAAGTTTTCGAATATTTCATTTTTTTGTGTTTTTGTATAATAAAACAAAAATATGTTTGGATGGTGTCAAGTACTAACTAAACATGTATGTGACACATACGTGGGTTCACGATGACCAGAAAGACTTCCACAACACTGGTGGAGGCATTGGCAGGATGAGCCAGTAGGAGTGGACATTGATAGAGTGCTTCAAAACGTGCATGACAACTTGTCTCATTTGACGCAGAGGATTCCCATGGTTGAAGTAGAGGATCTTCCAGAGGTGATGTCAAGGAAGCTGGTAGGTGTTCCCCATGCTTGGGTACGACTCTTTCAACGTCTCGCAAACGCCATAGTATGCTATCATGACACCCATCTGGTGACATAGGCATATATGTTGTGGTTATTGTATGATTGATCGTATATCTATTTTGAGGGTGTCAGCCCCAATTTTGTACTATAACATCATATTTTTTTGGAGAGAAGAAATATATATAAACTTTGATCTTCGGATTTACTTATATTACAATGTGTACATTTATGAAAGTGTTTTATTTTCTTTAGTTATGTGACAAATGCCAATCTAAAAAAAAAATAGCATATGCATCAGATACATAAGTATAAATTCTAGGTATGTGATGATAATTAATAAAATCAAAACGTCGTTCCAAAAGGCCTACCCATAAGAATCATCGGAGTAGAGTAGGGTCACACACATGGTAACTTCCGTTTAACTGACATACTGCTAACTGGGAGTCCAAGAGAACTTCTAAAGAGTGAATACGATGTGAAATGGAATCACACAAAAGTTCTATAAGGACGATATATTCTGCCACATTATTCGTGGATGGCCCTAGGAAAACGCCACCTAAAGACACTAGTAGAACCTCAGGTGAGTAAACAACCCAAGAGAAAGAAGCCAAGTTCTGTGTATGACGAATGGCCCTGTCTTCAAATTCTAAGTAGACCGAAGACTCTGTTGACATCTTCCAACCAATGGAAAAATTGATAAGAAAATTGAATATAAAAAAGAAGGAAAAGATATATCCACTAAAAAATATTAGTATACAAAAATTTACGCCCAAGCTTTGGGCTCAAGCATGATATATTTTCAAATAGAGCCCATTCCTAGGCTCAGCCAACATGTTTCCTTCATAATATTCTAATTCATAGCCTCCTTTTTCTATGACATGCCGCACGATATAGGGACCATGCCACACGGGTTTGAACTTGCATTCCCCCATTGTTTCTTTGGCTTGGTTGTATAGAAGTTTCAAGTCACCCTTAGCGTACTATTGAGGACATACATACTTATCGTATTGGACCTTGTCACGTCTTTTATTTTCTTTGATATTTGTGGAGGCATATTGACGTTTCTCATCTACAATCTCTAGGTGTATGAGGCAATGTTCGAGATCGAAAGTGTCAAGTAGGGGCGTAAATTCCATTATAAGATAAGGGATTTTGTATTCAATAGGTAGGATCGAATCTACACTATGCACTAACTGGAAAGGAGAAAAATTGGTGGAATTCTTAATCGAGGTTCGGTATGCCTAAAGTGATAGATAAAGCATGATATGCCAATTAGATTTTCTCTGGCTGAAAGTTTTATGAAAAATGGTCTTGAGAGACTTGTTCATGACCTCTACTTGTCCATTTTCCTGGGGGTATTATGGGGAATAATTACCATGTCTAAACCCTAGTTTTGATGCTAATTATTTCATCATTTCATTTTGAAAGTGACTACCATGATCAATGACAATCTCACTCGGCATTCTGAACCTAGATATAATTTGATTAAACACAAAGAAAGAAATAGTGTTACCATCATATTTAACTGTAGGCATGGCCTCATCCCTCTTAGTCAAGTAATCTATGGCCACCATAATGTTCTGATTCCCCCAGCCGAAGTTGGGTTGAAATACACAAAATTCACCCCCCACTTGGTGAAGAGACCGATGGAAAAAACATGATGGAGAGGGGTTGGATGCAAGCGCATTTTCCAAGTGAACACCTAGCAAGGGTGACACTTATTAATCACTTTGATGCAATCTTTAAAAATAGATGGCCAAAAATAAATGGCTCACAAATTTTTTCAGGTTGTTGCAAGCCCGTATAGATGACCATCACAAGCCCGTATAGATGACCACCACAAGCCCCACTACGGAAGTCATTCAGAACAAACTCAACTTCTTCGTGAGTTAAGAAATGACACAATATATTGTCTACTCCTCGGCGATACAAAGTATCACCGACGATAAGGTAGTTCTTATCTTGGTATCGTATACACTGTTGGTCATCTCTCGAGATATGCTTGGGGAACTTCAATGTTTGAAGATAGAAAACAATGTATCAATACTAGGGGTCTGAAAATGAGACAAGGGAAAAAATTTCATCCACAAATGAATCAACATGAATAACATCATCATCTAACCGAGGGAATTCAAATATTAACTCTGCAAAAACTAGTGATTTCTTGGATTTTGCAGAAACGAAGTCGAGATCAAATTCTTGTAAAATGACAATCCATTTACTGTATTTTCCTCCTATGATACACCTAGTAAGGACGTATTGAAATGGATTTACATTGACAACCATAATATTTTTTCAAAGAAATATATAGTGTCATAATTGTTGAACTACGTGAACGACAACCAAAGCTATATTTTCAACATGAGAATATTTGAGTTCATGGACGACTAAGTTTCAACTAAGATAGTAAATAACGTGCTCACGGAGCTTGTCATCCTCATGAACCAACACCATACCAATCGTCTCTTCGGACGCGGTGACATAAAGAAAGTAATTTATGCCATAGTTTGAATATTCCAGTAGAGGCATCGATACTAAGGCTTTCTTCAAAGCATCGAAGGATTCCTGGGCTCGGTCATCCCAGATAAAATGAGTGTCCTTATTTAAGAGACACATGAAACCCTTAGTAATATTGGCATAGTTCACTGTAAACGGTTGTAAAAATTTAGTTTTCCCCACATAAACCTTGAAGTTGACGAACAATGCGCGGGGGAGGCAATCAAAGTATTTCCTCAACCTTTAATGGATCTACCATGATCCTAGTATCATAGACTAAAAATCCTAGAAGTCGACATGACCTAATGCAAAAGATGCATTTATGAGAGTTAAAATGAATGCGATAATGGCAACATCTTTCAAAACTAGCCGAAGTTGTTTAGGGTGATCCACTCTCTTATGGGAGTGAGCAGTGAGGTCATCGAGATAGGCTTTGACTATATGCTTGAGATCATGAAATGCAAAGTTCATAGCTCGTTGGAAGGTTGTTTTGTCGTTCTTAAGGCCAAAAGGAATTTTCCGGTATGAGAATGTACCCCAAGGACAATTTTTTTTTGTCTTATGTTGGTCCTTGGGCATAATCTTAATTTGGTTATACCCTAAAAATCCATCCATAAAATAAAAAAAAATTCTTCCCGCACATTCATTGATAATATGACCAATGAAGGGCGTTGTGAAGTTGTCTTTGGGATAGGCCTTATTCAGATCATGAAAATCCATGCATACGTAGATGGTTCTTTTCTTTTTATTCATAAGAACCGGATTGGATACCCATTCAGTCAAGGGAAATGGGTAGATAAAGCCATCATTAAGCAATTTTTCTACCTTTTCCTTAATAGCAGGGGCCTTCCTAGGATTGACAACTCTAAGTCATTGTACAACAGGATTAACATCTAGGTAGGTTTTAATCTCATGTTCGATAATTTGAGGGTCGATTCCTGGCATCTCTTCATATGACCAAGAAAATACATCGTTGAATTCATTGAAGAGATCGGTGTAGATTAAAATTTATTTTGGCAAACAATTCACACCGATGTATACATTTTCAACCTTGCCAGGAATACGAGAGATATCGATAGTGATGGTAGGAGAGATACTCGCCATGTTTCATTCGGCATAAATGTCGTGCGTATCAAGTGGAACTACAGCGTGACTGAATAAATCGGTCAAGGTATATCTAAAATCATCTTGTTTGACTCTAACAAGTTTTGGGAGAAAATAAGAGCAATGGTGCATATCATCACATGGCCTGTCAGAACCATTGATGGCCTCTATGATTTCTTCATTCGAGGGTAAATTATCATCAAGGTATCCATTTGAATAAGATGACAAGGTGGCCAACACAGGTTTGATAACAGGATCCTCCTCATCCATCTGCGAGGTAACAGGATCCGGATCGACGGAAGAGTCAAGAACAATCGAATATGCTACCTCTGCTACCGATAGTGGCATGGCCATTCCAGTATGTGACTTACCTTAATAAGATGCAGTCAAGGAAGGTAGGGTCCAAGGATCGTTAAAATTTGAAGTGCGGAAAGGAACAAACCTCATTGATGAAGAAGACCTACTGGACATGGCATATATATGATGAACGAGCGCCATGAAGTAGAAGGTGCCCATGAGGGATGAATACATTCTGACACCAATATTCTCATTTGTGAGCTAATAATTATCGATCACGGGGATCGACTGTCCAACCGACACATTGGGGCTGGCATACGCAAAGTACAACTTGTTGATCGTCATGATCTTCTCATCATGGGGAAAGAAAAGAGTACGAAAAACCAATGATATGATTGTAGTCATAACATAATTTCAATTGCTTCCTAGTAACAAGTTATAGTCGAGCGACGCATCAACCACCTCGACATCCACCTTTACCATATTCCCACCTAACTAGATTGGGAAGGCGGGAAGAATATCGTGAGGGCGGAAGGAATGACCATCAAAATAATTCAACATGGTCAGAGATTGAGAGAGGGTTGGAGAGTTGAGCACTTTCCAATAGACCAGGGACATCATGCATGTTGTAGCGCCTTCATCAACAATAGTACGTTTGATGGTATACTTTGAGTAACCCACATGGTAATGAAAGCAAGGCTTCAGATCCGTTACTTCAAAATTGATAAATTTAGAGCCATGGGGATCTAGAGCTCCTAACGTAGATAACAAGGAATTCCTCTATGAAGGACAGGTATGGAGTACCTCCAAAGTCAACATCGCACAAAGGGTTTGACCCTGATACTCAATAATAGAGTAATTATGGGTGGCTCTAGCATTAGGATTGTGGGTAGAGTGCTTGAGTAGTCCTTTCAGAATATGAGGCGGGGACTCTAGTTTTTTGATCTGTAAAGCCATCTCTGGAGGAGGGGGAGACTCTAGACCAGGTACAGTCTGTGAGGAAATGTAATTGTGATACTGAGTGGCTACATTAACCTAAGATTTAACCATATTAATGCATATATGGTCATCATCTTGCATAGATGGGTTTTGAATCCCAGTCACCGCATTTTGGGAATTCGAGGAGATCAAGGCCATGTGTTGATTATGTGGAGAAGGATTAGTCAGAAAAAAAAGTGGTAGAGATAAAAGCCTCTCACCTTCCACAAGTTTAGGGCATAAGTGGGTAAGGTGATTGTCTATACAAATCTTGCAGGGAAACTTCATCTTCCACCTTCCTTTGTTTCCCTCACCAACATTATTATTCAACTTCTCATTATTACTGTTGTCCTTGGGTTTATTACTATTCTTCCCACCCTTACGATTGTTACCACGTACTTTCTTTTTATTCCCTCCTGGTTGCTGGTTAAATTCAGGTTGGTCGGCAACTCCAAAGAATGTACGTCCGTTGTCTGAGTGGGAGTGGAGGACACAAACAAAGTTGGCCCTCCTACATACTATTTTAGAGATAACTCTTTCAACTCGATTATCACCAAGTCTGCAGATTTCACATTGGTAGAGCCTACAATGCCATCGACATGAGGCCCAGGATTTTGTCTAGGGTCATAGGTTGACCTCAATGCATCTGGAATAATCTCGTATAACATCTCAGACTGAGCATATATAAGATCTAACTACTAGGATTTAAAAATCGATTCTTCCTCATATGTAACCCCGTATGTAGAAACATCCTTCTAAATATAAGGTTGTAGAGACTTTATAAATATAAGGTTGTAGAGACTTAAGAAACTACTTTAGTAAGAATTTCGGGGGTATGGAGGCCTTGATCAACCTCTTTCATCTATGTCACTCTTGGATGTGACCCAATATATGGGTGGCTTTGTCATGACGAAAGGACGACAGAAGTTCTATGTTAGCATCGCAACGAACTGACAATTGGAATTGGTTGAGGAAGACTAAAACCATTTGATTAAAAGTTTTGAACACCCTCCTTAGTAGCTCTATATACCATTTCACGGCGACCCCCATGAGGGTGCATTGAAATGATATTAAACAAATAGAATCTTCGTTAAGGGAATTCGAAGAGAACCAAAGGTGAAAAGTAGTGATGTGATCACCAAGATATTCACTAGTCTTTCCTTTGAATTTTGAAATATTTGAAGGAAGATTGGTGGGGACGAGGGGCATGTTGGACCATGAAGCACAAGGTCATTCATTAATATAGGCAATTCTGGCATATTGAACGTGACCAGAAAAGGGAGACAGGGTTGCGGCATCTGACCCCAATCTCCCTGGAAAGATTGTTGTTGGGGAATCACAGCCCATCCAGGGTTCTGGTATGCACCATGGACCTGTCTAGGATTATAAGACCCTCCTCCGAACTGATTCATGAGGGGTTGGCTTGGGACCATTCCAGTAGGAATGTTATGATGAGGGTTGTAAAAATTTCCCCCAGCTGGAGTGGCTCCAGGTTGTGCGTTACCCAAGGTATGAAAATGACCTCCTCTGGGTGTGAATCTGAAGGATAAAGGTGGATTCTTCATGCCAAATTTGTTGCTCATAATAAATACAGAGGAGGTAGGTGTAAAGGACAGATCGTAAGAAACAACTTGTTTGCCAGGTTGACCACTACATCTAGGAGCCTTAGGACTAGGATTAGACCCGACGTGAAAAGGAGGAAGGCCTCCAACTATAGGAGTCATTTTTGGGAAATAAGCACCACCAAACAAAAATGGAGTATGTGTAGGATCCATGCCCCCAAGTCCAATACTAGTATTCAGGTTAGATGTTGGGATGGAAGATGAAAATTGCGATGTGAAATTTGACATACCATAAGAAAAAGGGATAGATTTCGTAGGGATGGACTGAATATTTTAGCGCAAGGAGTGAAAAAGGTACTCAAAAGGGTTCATGGATATAGGTTGAGCATTCATTATATGAAGGATAGGAGTGATTATAGGAACCTCTGGCACTACAACCATTGTGGTCGAAGGTGTCAAAGGAGTATTGTTAACTATAGTGGGTATGGGAGTCGAAGGGCTCCCATTATCTTTTTGACTCGATTCACTACTCATCCTTGTATGATCACAAGTATGGTAAGTGGAGGTGTGTGTACCACGCTTGATAAATTTACGCCTTTTAGAATGAAAAGACTTAAGATGTGGTGGTAATCGTAACAAGAGGCGAGACCTGAGGGGAAGTTGGTCTGGCTCCATGATGACTCAAGACTTGAGATGTAAAAACAAAGCCTAAGGCCAACTAGTAATCAAAGTGTACACCCAAAATAAACAAAAGGTCAATATTCACACAAACAAGATAAAGTGGCTGAAAGGGGCCTCCCTCGCTAAAGTAGGTATGCCTCGTCGAAGAGGGGCATGAGACTCTATGCAAAATATCATAGGTATCATAATCAATTATAAGGGCCCTCATGGGATTAACAACCAGTTGGTTAGATCCTCCTGGAGAGGTAATCCTCCATAAAGGTTGTCTGTTGTTCAACCTTTATTTGACCCAGGGTACCTACAGAATAACCCCTGCAAGTAACCTATGTGGTACCTATGCCAAGAAAGTAAGCAACCACAATATAACTAATGCGCAGGTGAACAATCATAATTCAGGTCTAGCATATGGGTAGGGTAACAAATCTCGAAGCCTCAAAAGCACCGTCTCTCACAGAGGTAAAGGTACTAGCAAGATCCCCATATACGAATAGATCCCCAGAAATATATCTGATGCTAAGAAGGTATTGGGGGAATATCCCCTCAACCAACCTCATGCTACCTCGTTCTTAACTCTGGTGTAAGCAGAGCCTCCCGATGTCACAAGTTATACAATGGATTTAACCACTCCGTTATTCATACACATGTTGATTTAATAGCCTTGGAGAATTTTACTCACAAAATACTATTCCAAGGCTCTAAATCCTAAGCTAGTTTTTGCACCCTAAAAATTGAAATCGTTTCAAATCAATTTTAAATTATCACTGTTTATTTTAGTGGCCTTGATTAATCACAAAGTTGCGGTAGTGAAACTGATGATGTTATGACTCAGCAAGTAAAATAAATGAATAAAAATAACATGCAAAGTTGTAACTTCAGTTCCCAATAGATGATAAGATTTTCAATATGCAATTTTCAATTTAATTATGCAATTCAAACTAAAATGAAATATTTCCATACATGTGCTAATATCAATGAGAAGAAACATAAAGACCAAATGAAAACAATGTAAAATGTTTAGTATTTTTTTATTTTCATTATAAAAGAATGAAAATGCAAGGACTGAACAACAACTTGATATAAATATTCTACTAAATGGAATCATAGATAAACCAAGTAGGATATCAAG
>SNQJ01S0201936.1:0-16812 GCA_010110895.2 Picea sitchensis | reverse complement strand
AGTTCATTGGTATGCCCTCTAGAGTGTGTATGAAATGATGAAGCGATTCCTTTGGGGGTGTCATTTTCCACAATGTTCTGCACTTCTCCAAGTGTTCCACTGGTGCCCCCTGTCCATCATACTTTTGTTGCTTGTTTTTTTTTTGTTCTGCGTCGAACCTTATGCGTAGTAACCGCTTACATTGGTACCAATATGTGATTGTCTCTTTGTGTGCACCCCAACATCTTGAAGGTGTGGCCTTGAGTGCTATATCAAGTGCTAAGAGTCTCTGATTCTCTAAAACTTCATCTTCGTACTGTGCCAAGAATACTTCAAGGTCATTTACTTAGTGGAAACTAGGTGGTTCCCTTATCTCCGTGCCTACCCATCTTACTGCACAGTCTATTTGTGCACATATTCTCATGGAAAAGTTATGTAGCCTTTGTTTCCAGTTCTCTAAACCGATATCTAAGTCTGTCGCACATGAAGTAATTCTCTGCCAACTAAGTATCCCATCTGCAGTTGGGTTCACGTAATCCTCATCGCACACAGTTTTTTTGTACAACTGGTTGATTTCCTCTAATTCTAAGCAAGTGGGTTATACAAACCTTTCTCCTTCTAATGGGTCTAATGGCGCGATGACCCTTTATTCACCTGACTCAAATTTCATTTTTTGTGTCTTCAAATTGATTATGGCCTGGTTTTCAAACGCCCAATCCAAACCAAGCAACGATGGATATGGTGTTGTGTCGTCCACTATTTCAATCACTTTAAAGTTTGCTTTAGTGCGCACTCCATCCAGGTCTAATATCACTCCTTTCAGTCTACCAATTGGTAGTACTCTGCGTTGGTTTGCTAGTTTCAATTGCACAGGTGAATATCCTAATGTGGGCTCTCCCATACATTGCCATGTCTTCTTTGGTAATACATTAACTTCAGATCCTAGATCTAGTATGATATCTCCCATGTTGAAATCTCCCATGTTGGCATTCATTCTGAACTCCCTACTGGTTCTTCTCCTTGTATGTAGGTGATTGACTATTTTTTGTTCTAGTTTTCCTTCTGTCTCTATACTACATATTTCTAATATGTTTTAAAATATTTTGACAGATGATGGATCATTCAATACTTTTACACATGATTTCAAAAATCCTTTGATTATACTTGTCCCATGGGTTGCATTTCGTTGGTATGATCCAATAATGAAGGCATATCGTACTCTGGTTCTTCCTTGCTTTGTTGTGCAGTTGAAGTCGACACAATGTCATCCTTATGAAATTCTTGTCTGGCTTGCTTAAATATCTCCTTCTCATTTTGTGCATCGAATCGCTTCCTTGGTTCAACGTTCTTCTTCACCCACTGGTGTTGTACTGGCTCTTGTTTGACTATGTCGTTTCCTGTTTTAGCTCCTTCGCGGGTAACTATGTTGATGTTTCGTCATTTATCCCTCACTTCAGATGAAATCCACTGAACATTCTGGTTGTTTTGGTTCCTCTTTTCCTGGATATTTACTAATAGTGTTGGACATTCTTCCGTACCATGGTCCGATGCACGACAATACATACAACTTGCTGGTGGAAGTGGACATTCCCTTGCATAGTGTCTCGGTTGTTGATAATTTCCATATCATTGGTCCTCACCTCTTCCAAAACCTCCTCTCACTTGTCCTCCGCCTATGTAGCCCACTCGATCTCCTCTCGACGCGTTATACTGAGGCGCCTGATTGTATTGCACGATATTTTACTGAGGTTGTGTTGTGTTTTATTGTGGCTTCACAGTATTATATGGTTGTTGTGCAGTGTTTTATTGCTGCTACACAGTGTTGTATGGGGCTAGAAATTGGTTAAATTGTGGTGCAGCTTGCCCTGTCGTCATTTCTGCATGCACTCTATATGCATCTGATGTCCTCTCTTGCATCAAATCCATAGTTCTACAATCTTTGTCATCGTGGCCCACTGACTTGCAAAAGTTGCAATATGAACTCTTTGGGACTGTCTGGTATTTCTGCATCATTGGGCAGTGATATGGATCATGGCCCAGTTTCTTACAGATTTTGCACCATAGTCCTCCTGTTGGTAATAGATTTGGCATTCCTGCTGCCATATACTGTGCGAATGTTGGACATTCGTTCTTGTGGTGTCCTTCTGTCCTGCATGTAGTACACCAAATGACTTCTCGTTTGTCCTTACTTTTATTCTGGTTTAGCTGGAATGTTAAGTTCTTCAAATCCTCCTTCAGTTCTTTGATGGCTATATCCGTCTAATGATACTGGTTTTCTTCCAGTTGCAGGGCTGCCTGCAGAGCCTTTGCCTACGTCTAAAAATTATGTTGTCGCAATGGATATTTTAAGTGTGGTAGTAGTGAATTGATGAACATGTGCCTATGCTGCATATCGGTCATGAGATATTTCAACTTTCCCTTTAGTCACTTGAATCTCTGGTCAATCTCCCATACAGATTCTCCCAATTTTTGTCTAATTTCAATCATCTCGTTCATGTACTGATCTTCTGAACTTGGCTTCTGGAACTC
The DNA here is from genome assembly GCA_010110895.2 of Picea sitchensis. Classification (NCBI taxonomy): domain Eukaryota; kingdom Viridiplantae; phylum Streptophyta; class Pinopsida; order Pinales; family Pinaceae; genus Picea; species Picea sitchensis. Next base: position 14,304 of record SNQJ01S0201936.1, on the reverse strand, counting down.
GTTTATCAACAATTTTTTGATGTCTGCAATTTTTCTGGTTGTCCCTGGTGGATATTTTGTAGCTAAATTCATATACCAATCCAGTGCGCGCTCCCTTAGTGTAATTGCTAGTTGTTCCAGTTTAGTATATTTGTCTATGATCTCTCTTTTTTCCCAACTCTTCTCATAGATGAACAAATGTTTTCTAGGGTCCTCCGACACTTCTCCTTTAAATTCCGGTAACATGATGGTGGGATCATGTCCTGCCATTCTGAATGTTGAACTACTACCTCCACGTGATGTAGATATTTGACTAGTGCTGCTTGAAATAGCTCCTCCAATTTTTGTTCCTTGTGTAGATATACTTCTTGCTATCTTTCTTCTCCCGAAATCCAGTTGTCTAAACGATGGTGTTCTCTTTGGTGTATTAGTCACACATGGGTTTATGGGTTCCACACTGGCATTAATATGGATAAGATTGTTGCCTTCTCTTCCCATTCTTGGACCTTTCGTCTTCCTCTCATATGTTGCGCACATGATTTCCTCAATATTCTCCACAGCCCAGAGATCCTCTATCTCTTCCTCGTCACTCGCCAAGGCTTCCCTCGTGGCTACAATTCCTTCTTAATATTCACCTTGTATTGATAGGGTACTCCACTACGCGTATTTCCAATCATCGCCATGATCCACTTGATCTGGTCGTCATCCATAATGATTGGGTCCAACGGTTCCTCCTTCTTTCCCTTATCCTTTCCTCCTTCCATTTCTCCTCTTTCTATCAGTGCTTCCTCCCTTCCCCCATGCACGTAAGGAATTTTGTTTGTTTGTCTCCATCGTCATTACTCCTTTTTTGTCTAGCAGTGTCTTAATATAAGTATACAATGATATAATGTACCTTCCTCGAGGTCTGCGTAGAAACTCTTGCTCTGCTTCCATGTACGATTTCGTTGTATCTACTGCAAAGTCTATTATAAAGCCTTCCACAATATTGTTGAGACAAAACTCTAATGCGCGGGTGAATTTGTTGTTCACTTGCTGTAACTGATCAATATGTACTGGGGTCCACTCTAACTATCAGATCCAGATTGTTGCATGGTTATCCTTCAACCTTAGTATCCACTGCTACAACAAGTGTGGAAAAACACAGAAAAATACTTCATGTAAATCAGTAAACATGTATTTCTCAAGATATTTGCGGGGTGTTACTCTAGGGTTTTTGTTATCTTTCTGTGCAAACTCCAACTCTTTTATCCTTAGCCATCTTTCAATCTCTATTTTTTTGGGATTCCACAGTCTCAACATCCCCTTCTAGTGGCTCATTGCTTTCTTTGGATATCTTACGTATCTTTTAATAGATATTCAACCTATCTACTCTACTCAATCCTCTATTGTTCCTACCAACGACAATGGAACCATTTGTTGGTTACTTATATATCATGTCTGAGTTTGTATCTTCAGCTTGAGTGACCCATGTTTCATGTATGTTCGGGGTTCCAACAAAGCCTCTAAAACTATCGACCCTCCTGGTAAACCAAAAGGCAACGCAACGCATAGAGTGCACCGCACCATCTCACCCAATATAGTCTTAATGGATGGCTGCAATACTCATGTGTTTGCAACCTAGTATTGAGAGGGGGATCTGATAAATGTACACTGAGAGTTCTATTTTAACTTATTAATGCAATATGCTATCATCTATGATTATGCAAGGAATATAACAATTCATTCATTTAGCATATCATCAACTACTGAATACAATAAAGAAACACATGCATTCAATCACATAACACAGATTTTACCGTGGTTCACCCCCCGGGGCTACATCCACAAAGATTTGGCTCTTAGCTCTTTTATTATAGTAGTTCTGGAACTACAGCGCTGCGTGCTTACAACTCATCTCATATGGGTTGAGATCTATTATGAGGCGAACTAGATTGCACGAGGCCCCTCAACCTACGATCTAACCCTCAAGATATACCCTCCTTAGTCCTCTCTAGCTCAACAACTTAAAAAATTAGGCCATACAACAAAATATTACATCGCATCTACTTCCTCACATCTGTCTCTTCGCATTTCTCTATGAGACCTAGGTATCTATATTTATATGTTTCTGGCTCGCCAACCATTACAACGTGTTGCAAAAACCCTAACCATAACATTGTCAGGTCTTCCATGCATGTGTGCGTGCTTCTCTTCCTTCCAGCTGTCGCTTCCCTTGTGCATGCCTTCTTTCCCAAAATCGCAGATAACCCCTTAAATATCTCAACTTGTTTGTCAAATTGTTGCTCTGTTAGAAACATTGAGTTGAGAATTAATTTAGGGTCTTGTACCTCATTAGTACCTCCTTCTAGATCTATCTCCATGAGTCTTTTGAATAGTTATTCCCTTTTTAGTATGGCTTCGTTGCATGCTTGAACAATGTTACTCAAATTCCGAATCTTTTCCTTCCAGCAAGCATTTAGTTGTTTTATTCGACTTGGAGAAGGAAGATCCTCCTCTCTTATTCTCAATTATGTCATGTTCGAGACTTTAATTCCAAACAGTAATACAACATCAATGTATAAATCTTCTTCGTTATTTAAATAAACTTGTAGATATTTATGAAAGGCATGTTCCCTTGAGCCAAAACAAACAATATTTTTTGATACTTCCCATGCTTCTGTTATTAGTGAGATTATCTTCTTAATATTCTTTTCTACATAACTCTTGACCGTTGTGAGTAGAATTAAATATCCTTTAAATTTAATGGCGGGTGTGGTTGGTTTTACCATTGACAAAGGACTTTCCAGGATTGGAAGAGGCATTAAGGCATTTTCCAATTCTCCGATCCTTTCTTTAACTTAGCGTTTTCTTCTTACAGACCATCAATAGAATCATCAATAGCATCCTTGGTTGCTCTATGAATTTTAGAGATTTGGTACGACCGCATGTCTTTCGGGTCAACCTATGAGCGATATTTTCCCTTCTTATTTTTCTGATCACCTCTTTCTACAATCAATTTTTTAGATTCATTATAAAAAACAACACTTTGAAAAGTAAATGACTCTTCTTCACTGAAGGTCTCATTTGCAAAAATCTCTAATGATGAATTTTGTTGGGCCATATTTCCCGGCTGATCAATTGTGGGAAATATTTTCTCAATATCTACCTCGAGCTTAATGTCTTCCAGAGAAAATCTATTGATGTTGTTTTCTATAAGGTTGTCTTCTTCCTCTTGCACTAAATTCTTCCTCTTTTTTTTCACAGGGAGCTTATGTGAGCTCTCGATTTTTCCAGGGGGAGATTCTTCTCTCCTCCGTCGCTTGAACTACCGTTGGAAATATTTCTAATTGGGTGAGCCATTGGAGCATTGCTCCAGGATGTAGTAGTTTTGGGAGTAACAACTAGAGACTATGCGCTCCTTTCACTGGGACCCTTTCCTTTTTGCTTATAAACTCATTAGTACTGAGTATTGTTTCTAAGTCACCAACATTGTGTACATAAGCACTTTGAGTGTTATATTCTTCTTCATTCAAGATAGTATGGATGAACTAGTTACTAAATCATACTGACAACATATGTTCCACAAACATTTTGTTAGAATCAAACCCCTTTATCTTTTCAACATACTTTAAATTTACATCGTTGAAGTGATTTGCAAACTCATGAATTTTATTTATGTTTCTGAATATGAAATCTTCAATCTTCCATGGCAAGGGGATGAATTGCTTTTTCCTTTTTTCGTGCAAAAAAACGTAGCCATAATTTGTATTACCTTGACATCTCTGTAATGAATATTTTTTCAGATACATGATACATGAGAAAATAGGGATTTTCTTTGGAACAAAATATCCTGATGACACTGTGATTCTCCATTTGATCTATCGTTCCTTTTTTCTCTAGAAATTTGTTGGCATGGTCAGATATCCTTGAAGTATTCTCGCCCAACAAAAACCTCTTGAAGACTGAGACAAAATCATTATAGACTTCATAAAAATATAAAGGGGTATTATGTCTCCATAATTCCTGATACCAGAAGGTAAGCTCCACCCGTCTCAATACTCTCTCAGCCTCTCTGGATGGAGGCCCCCCTGCTACTGTTGTTGGTCCGGCGGCTGCAGTTAGTCCTACCTCTAGTCGAAGACGTCGCCTAGTCCTTGAGAAGTCTATTAGATGCACTGGTCCCACATATGTACATAACAGATACATAAGTGTCAGATACTCTGGTATACAAAAAAAACAACATATATAAAAATAAATAAAAATTAAATAACTCTAAAAAACAAACGTACCCATCTCTCCTCGCTCTGCTCTGGGAGGTACAGGCATGTCCGGATCTCTAGAAAAGTTAATCTCGACATAGGGTTAGTCCTCTATTTCCGAAATCTGTCATGCCCACCAGTCAAAAAACTTATCATCAAAGGCCTCTACGGTCCTCCCTCCCCCCTATCGCAGCATCAACACTTCCCATATGCATAATGTTGTGAGAGAGACCATGTGCCCTCGTATTCTCTCTCGCAGACTAAGACTGGGTACCCTCTTGAAGAAAAAGGAACACAGAACAGTCTCGAATCCAAAGTTTTTGTTCTCCCGTATCTGACACTCTATTAATTGTCTCGTCATGCAATCTAACATGGTTGTACTCTAGTCGAAAATCTGTGCATTTAAGCACTGCATCGCACAATGCATGTGCGCCCGGGAGGCATGATGTAACGTCGTGGATCCAGTGATTCGCCCAATGAGTAGCACTATCACTTTTAGCGATAGATTGTTGATCTTGTTTATCGGCACTTGAGAACCCACTTTCTTAGTACCAACCTCACAATGGAGTCCAATCAACTCCTCAATGTTGTGAGGTTCGGGGGGAAAGGTACGCAAGTTGACTAGATCCCCTCTCCTTGAGAGACCATTCGGGAAGTAAATATCTTCAATCATTGGAGTCAATGACTGCCCCTCAAGCATAAATGCCTCAGCATCAGGATGCCATCAATCTATCAAAGCATTCAGCAACCTGGGTTGTGCCCTCATGAACGGACACTGGAAGAATTTCAACAACCCACATTGCGCTAATACAGCAATAGCAGAAGGATATTGTGAGACCAAAAAATCAATGTCTTCATGCTCCCTCTCTCTCCAATGGATGTACATCCTGCAAAATGAGAAGTTCATGGGGAGTTAAATCTTTCTTTTTATTTTTTTTCCACATATTGGAGGGTGTACGCGATATGTATTGGACATAGTCGTGTATGCACGCGTGCAGATTGTTTTATGCACTCAGGCATACATGGGTTGTCCTAAGACAACCTGCATACACGTAGGGCCAACCTTTTAAAGGTCAGTTCCCCCCCAAAAAACAAAAGGAAATACAAAAAGGAAGAACGGAAATGCAAGAGGGGCTAGTATGTACTTACTTGGTCCAAGCGGAAGTTCGTTTCGTCCACTGAAGCTCTCGGAATCAACTCTTTTGGAAAATGGGTGTTTTTGACTTTTTTGTCAATTCTCAATTTACAATGGTGATAATGAGCTGTCAACTTCTATTTATAGACTTTTTGGCCCCTTTTTGTCATTTTTTGGACCCTTTTTGTCGTTTTTTCTAGCTTGAAAATCGTTTAGTGTGGTTCTTGAGTTTCTTTTGGGATGTTACGATACATTTTACTTTTGGTCCGGTGAACTTTTTTTGACAGTTGGGGCATTTTTAAGGTCCTTTGGTGAAAAGTTTTTTTTCCAACTTTGTGCATTTAAGATAGGATTCCACTTCCACTTGTTGCACCTCGTTGTATTTTTCATTTTTCCATAGGATCGATCCCACTGAATTGCGACATGGAACCCTCACTCCTTCTCTAGAAGTGTCGTTATTTAGTGGTAGATCTCACCTTCACATGGATGCCCTAGGTAGATCCTGGTTGCATTTTTGCATCCATGTTGTCGCTAATGACCTTAGGCTTGGGAGTCATTTTAGTCCTATCTTGATTACAAGTTTGGGCCTTCACATGTCTGATATGTTATCACTCTTGGTTTCACCCTTGGGACTCCCAAAACAACGGGTCTTCTTTTAAGCCCTTTTCAAACCCTCTAAACATGAAAATATTTTCAAGCAATCTTATTTCCCTTCCCGCCCGCCAAACTAAAATTCAAAGGCATGTCTGTCCGGCGGTAGTTTACCTCTTTTTCAATCCAGATGGTCAAATGTACGAACAAAGGTATACTCTAGGAGCCTCGGTTCTCTAGAAGAGTATTCTCAGGTATAAATTTAACCCTTTTTCGGGCCTGAGGGACTAAATTTACGAGAAAGGAACCCCCACGGAGTCCATAGTTAAGCTCTTTTCAGACTCCCTAAAATTGAAAAGATGGTTGACTAACCTTGTTTCTTCACACTCGTTAAATTGGTCCAAAAGAACATCCCTTATGGAGTCCATAGTTAATCTCTTTTTAGACTCCTTAAATATGAAAATATTTCTAAGTGATCTTGTCTTTGTCACACTCATTAAAATGATTTTGAATAGACGTATGTTCAGTGCTAGTTTACCCCTTTTTCGAACCAACTAGACTACCTTCGAAAAAGGTACCCCAGTGGAGTCTCCTTTTACGCTTTTTCAGACTCTCTAAAAATGAAAAACCGTCGAGCTTACCTTCTCTGGGCTCGTTAAAATTACATCGAATGACGTTATCATTGTGTGTTATTAATTGCATTTGCATCCTTGCATCTTTGGCCTAATGTCGGCTCGATGTTTATCTCAACTGAACCATCTGAAGCATGCCTTATACGCAAGCCCTGTAGCTCTTTGCCTCTGCGTCTTGACACCTTGACCCATGGAGGATTTTTCTCACGTGTCCTTTTCCTGCATATGTCCCCTTACTCTGAGAATCAGTGTGTTCCTTGCGCTTGGAACTAGTATGTCTGTGACACTCGTTCCTCCTTTGTAACGTAGCATTCTTTTATTCTTTTTCAAGATTTCCAAAATTATTGAAAAAGACAAAAAAATCAAATATACCCCAAAAGGAGAAAGGGAAAAGTATTTTATTTTTGTTTACAACACAATGAGTCGCCCTTGGACAAAGCAAATCCTTCTGTTTGTTCATCAAGCTATAGGATTCGATATGACCTTAGGAAGTTGTTCTCGCTACATAGAGTTGTGTCCTCCTCTGTTTGGTTATCCTTCCAAACATATGGAGAGGTCGGGTTGCCTCCTGCATCGTGAACTTATGTCAATTCCATGATCCCTGAGTCTCATCATTCGTCATGCTTATGTCCAAGGGAATTTTTACTAAACCTTATTCGACCCTTCTGCATTTTGTCTCTTGTCCTCATGCCCGACCACCCCAAAAGACCAATCAAGTCCTTGCTCGAAATCAATGAAGTTCTATGCCTGATCACTGAGATCCTCTTGTCTATTCCCGACGAGCCATCGAAGACCTCTAGGTAGTGAATGCGTACACTGATATTACACTCCTACTCGAGTTTTGAAGATTTTTAAGTTGTTTCTCGAGCTCTGAAGACCTCATCTCCATCCATCGAGTGTCATTAGCTTCTTAAAGATGAATATTATACATGTATATCTTTTGATTTCGAGATGTAGATACGTTGTGTATTTCTCACGGCTACAATTTATATAGTTATATGACATGGATCTGCAGTGTAATTGATTGGAAGCCGTGATTTTATTTCATCCTGAGCATGGGTATGCTCGCCTCGGTGAAACAAATTATTATTTTACAGATGACACCTCCCGAACTCTGGTCCCTGGGCTCACTCGCTTCGTATGTTGGTGAATATTTGTAATGTATTTTGGCCATCAGATGCTCTTTTGACCTCACACATTAGGGGGCATCTGTTATAACCCTAAATTGCACCAGACATGCATACCTGGCATCAGGCCATCTTACTTGCTATATTTTTCAAGTCATCACTAAACAACTCTTCTAAAAAACCATTTTTTTGAAGGTGTATGTGCCCTACCCTACTACTACCCGCGTACACATGCTTGTTGCACCACTACAACCCGCGTACACTCACAAAAAGTGAAAAATAAAAAATTCAAAGGGATACGGGTTTTTGGGCCGTTACTTAACCATTTGACCACCCATAGCGAGTCACCCCAACCGTTACTATCTTTTTGGCCTATAAAATAAGGTGTTGGGGTCCCATTCCAAGGAGAAGCATGAGAGCATAGAAACTCTGCCCATTTTAGTATTCCCCCTTTGCCCCAATATTTTGCAACCACATTGTGAGATTGAGCCAGAATTCCTTTTTTCCTCCATTGCAAACCCTTGCCATTTCCCTAGAGAAAACTGAAGAGGAGAAGAATACGAGGAAGAAGTTGATGCATGGTGAAGAGGAGACCAGGACCGAGTTCGAGGAGAAGTTTCTGGTCTCATATTGTAAACGACTTTTGTGAGATTAATATAAATAAATACTTTTTCCGTCTCGCTAAATGATGTCTTAAATCTTAATGATTTGTTTACATTTTTGTTATGATGTCTAACCCACTAATCCATACATAGAAATCATGCTTGTAGTTTCTTGTTTGTCTTTTGGTGAATGCAGGTTGGCCTTGGGAGGAGATCTGTAGTCGAGAAACAACTGAGCGCAAAGGGATCGACACCAGACGCAGAGTTTAAGGTATGCCTATCGAATCCCTATAATTTGTCTTTTATGTATGATTGTGGGGTAATGTCGGGATAGTTGTAAAAAAGTAGGAGACTTTAGATGGTTATCTTTGCCTGCACTTCAGAACCCTGGTGTAGTCTGTAGAGGGGTTTTCCCGCTATAGCAGTGACGTTCCACATACCACTGGAAATGGAATGACATGTACTATCCATATAGAATAGTATTAYCTGCAAATATATCAAAACTCATAATGTTATCCATCAAACAAACTTRGGTCCATTACCCAAACCTGGGTTCTCCAACTTCACATGGCCATAACTCTCTAACCGTGAGGAGTTATGTGACATTCCACATACCACCGGAAATGGAAAGACATGAACTATCCATATAGAATAGTATTACCTTCAAATATATTAAAACTCATACCATTATACATGAAACAACCTTGGGTCCATTACCCAAACCTTTGTGCTACCGGACTTTCTCTAAGGGTTGTCATCAATCACTAAGGGTTGACATCAATCTACAATATCACTCTCCAATGGTTGACATCAATGACAACCAACTATCCATCAACTTAATCCAACTATCTGACAGGGGGCGCTAGGGATTCTTGGAGCTTGTGGAGCATCTTGAATACTAGGGTTCATGTTTTATCTCTTAGAGACATTAGAGATAGGATTTTGTGGTTAAACCCTAAATTGTACTTGTTGAGGAGTGTAGAAGACAATATGTCTTGCCTAGAAGGACTCTCTTGTGTGATGCCTACTTATGGGAGCTCTTTGGTGTTGGCTAGGGTTTTCTTGGTTTTCCCTAACTCAAGTTTTAGATCATTGGGGGATTGTACTAGCCTTGGGATGAGGCTATGATATGTACACAAACTTCATCTTTATATATGTGTGTGTGTGGGGTGAAGTTTTTAATTTTCAAATAGCAATATTTTCAACGATCTATTTCTTCATGGTTTGGCAATCTCCAACACATGTATGTCTCTTTGGTTTGACATAACTTAATATTGAAATTGTGAAAGACTTGAACATTAATATTGAATAAGAGAGGGAAGATTCATTGTGGTATATCATATGGTCATAAAGTTGATTTTAGTTCTAGTTTATTCATAATAGGATTGCCCTAGAGGGCTGAAACTTTTTGGCACACATTTGGTATATTTTCTCTTGGATTTCCTTGCTGATTGGGGTTGTTAAAAAATGAAATATTGTTCATTGTTGTTGTTGTTTTATTATATTTCTTAAATAATGCTAAGGCAGTAAATTCATAAGGTTAGTCTTTGGTAAACCTCTAGGAAAGAGATGAAATTTTTTAGTTTCATTAATCTTGAGCTTTAGAAATTTCTACAATGCAGAGGATTGGTGCTTCGCATCATGTTCAACCTATAGCTAGAGTGTTGGATTAGCAAAGCTTCACACTGTTAAGGAAGAGAAGGTTAAAGATACGCATATGATTCTCTATATTTTGGATTGGAGGACTTCAAGGATACCCCACATGTTGGATGGGATTGGTTATACATGGGCGTACTTTTTAAATCCCATGTTTATAGTATTTGTATTGCGATTTTTTTTTCCATTGGGATAGTATGTAAGGAAATATAGTATCTTTAGTATTTTTAGCAATATCTGGCATCATAGACTAGAATAAACTATTATTGTGTTGCCAAACTTGGAACTCTGGCAATCATCAAACAACAAATGTCCTTTTATTATTACAATGTTGACTAGTTAGGAAATGACCCTTTCTAATGAAAATATATTACAATGCTAACCAATTAAGTCGAATCCCTTTCTAATGTGAATTACCCATTATTTTTATTAAAAAAATAGATCTCATCATCTATGACCAATAGCTAACTAATGATCGACCTTAAACACAACCCTGAGTGCAAATCATAAATGTATTTCGAGACATGGGTCGACCATAATAAATTTCCACTGAGACTCGTAATCATTATAGGATGACCCATAATCAATGTCCATTGGTACAAAGTAAACTCATACAATGACTCATAAGTGATAAACCAAACACCTGCAATCAAGTAAAACTTGATCAATGGACGAGATTTACATTCATATCCACATGGACACGCATATGACCACATCCAATGGAATAAATCCCAAACAATATTTAATTTCTAGTAGGTGTCCTATATATGACTCATCTAATGTCACTTCTTCTCATAGCCCATGATCATGTCTTGTAAGTTCTTCAAACTTCCAATGCACACTGGGTGATTGTTGACCTCCATTTGACCCCTTTTCTATCCATGCTCAATCTCTATTTTTGTGGATGGCACAAAGATCCCATTCAACCCCTATTGATATTTCTCTCTTTTTTTGGGTTGTGATATACACCCCAACACTTTCTTCTTGATCATGGAATGTTCCAAGCCAAGATACATTCAATAATCTCAAATGTTGTATCCCATATAATGTCTCCAAAACATTGTATCCATCACCGAACAAAACTTTAGATTATATGGTCCAAACCAACCATAGTTCAACTTCTCAATCTTGTTTTTCTTTTGGATGTCAAATAAAACAAGTTTCCCTTCCTCAAATATGTCAAACTTGAGTTTGTTGTCGCGTCAACTTTTCATTCCATCTTTTCCCAAAATTTGCTAATGATCATGCAATAATTTACTCACTTGTGAAAATGCTTCAACTCATTTGTTTTACCCCCCCAGTATAGGGGTAATTAAGGAGATGATGTCTCGAGGCCCACAAGTTGAAGATATGGATTTTCGAGAGCCATATGAGTAGATGTATCCCCTCCTTATTCCACACATCACCATTCGTCGACAGCAATAAAATCCACCACATCAGCATGGCCTAAAAAAGACAGCATGTCTTGCTTCATGAGGTAACAAGTTTGGTCTCGTGGTAAGTGTCATTTTAATAATTGAAGCATTTGAACATGTTGCAAAGATTCATTTCTTGATTATGAAAACGTTTGCTTGGAAATTATCAATTTTTCCTCATTTCACCTTGTGGTTGACATGGTTTCCTAGTAAGTGGATCACCCTCGGGAAAAGGGATGCTACTAGGGGGTCTCCTTGAAGGCTCATCATACCATTCACGCACATACTTAACACTTTCCACGCCTATTCCCTTTTGTTTCCTCATATTTTGTGTTTTTAGGGTTATTGACCCCAAGAAGGGCTTGTACCTCATTTCATGGGAAAAAGAGGCTAAAGTCCCAGAGGCGTTGTCGTTGGAAAAATATAAAAGCCATAAATAATCCTTAGATGCTCACCTTAAGGTCCTGAGAGAAACAAAATCATTCTCCATAAAAAATGATGGACCCTTTAAAAAAAGAAAACACGTAATTAATAAATGTCTTGTTTTATAGGGAAATGCATTTGCGGTGTATTTTAATTTCCAGTGCATATGGCACTCAATGTGTTCCTAAATTCAAGTGGAATTTAAATACTCTTTACTTTCCATTGCATGTAGCACTCAATTTTTGGACCATAATAAATTAATTCCAATAAAAGGGCTTGGAAAAATGTTGCATTTCAAATGAAGGACGCAGTACATCCTCCACAAAGGCACCCATAAATGAGACAATATGAGCCCTTGACATGTCAAGAATCCCATGCCCAAAAGTCGTACCACCATCCACCTCATACTCATTACATGAATTAGAGAGGGACGTCTTGGGAAACATTCCTTGACTTAGGGATTGATCTACCCAATAGGGCATTATGACAACCCTTCCATACTTAGATTTGACAAATTTTATAAGGTCTTTGAGCATTTGTTTAGTTTGAAAAGAAAGGATTTAATGCACATGTCTGAGTGGTTATTTTATCAAATATGGATTACTTGGCATGATATATGTGACTTGTGGACCCTTGGAGGGTGTAATTGTTTGTCTTTGCAGGACCTTGCTTGGTGAAAGCTACCCATGGAGGAATTGTGTCATTTTGACCTTCATGGGGTGGGGGTGGGGGGTTGAAAACTCTAAGTATGGATAGCATGCCCTACAGAATGCAAGGGACCCCGAAGCCTTGTGCACATGAGATGATGGAAATTTCCTTTAGAGGCACTTTGGTAGATTTGGAGCATGACATTGTATCCCATTGCACTTGGGCGTTGACCTTTGGAGGCCTAGGATGTCACCTCCTAAGCCCTTTATGTCATGTGGAGGCTAGGGTTTTGGTGGAACTTATGGTACCAGACATGATGTGATATGGTTTGAAGGAAGGAGAGGCATGGAATGACACTATAGCACATGAGAACTTGTCACATGGCCTTTGGAGGCTCAATTATTTACATATTGAGGCCCAGTATCTCACTTAGAGGCTCAACGTCACACTTTTAGGGCATGACATCACACTTTTAAGGGTTTTACTTTATGTAATTTTTATTTTTTATAAGTTGTAAAGGAAAATAAATGGGTTGACCCTCTTTTAATTTGTTGTTGACATTTTATGTGGACAAATTGGTTTAGATGGCCTCATATAAATAGAGGCCATCTCATTGTCATTTTGACATCAACTCACTTGAGAATTACATAAAACTTGTGTTATCACATATAGTTTTCAAGGGCAGCAGGTTGTCCAAGTTTCGCGGCCTACACAAGAAACCTCAAAGCGCAGCGTTCAGAGCAGACCATTTCGGGTTTGAAATTCAAACTAACAGGAAAGATCAACTTCAATGGTATAAATTCTTCAGAAGATCAGATTAGCGGCTCGTGGGCACTCGGAATCCCAAAGTTGCTCGAAGTTTAGCTCCGGAGAAAAGGACCCAAATCAAAGTCGAGCCAAGATGACCCCGAGTCCTGAAACGTGAAGTCTCTATTTGCGAAGAAGAGATCTGTATCGTCGGATCACGGAAGGTCGTGGACCGTTGATCTAACACTGGCAAAGTCGGAGAATCAGGAATCGAACGAAAGGAGGTAAGCTAAATTCTGACTTCGTGAAATGTGAAGTTCCAAAACGCTCATAATTTGGGCCCCATGTCATAGCGGAGGTCACATCGGAGGGGTCCATAGGAAGGGAGCTAGCGCTCGCTAGGCTCTAGTTTGGGAGTTCGGAAATCGGGTGATTCGAGAGTGGCCCGCATCAAAGCACCAATCGTGGTCATCGGATGCATTAGAAAATCTGACCATCAATCTGAGAGGAGCAATTTCATCAATCGAGCATCGAGAATCTGTAGTCAAGTAATGTGAAATTTCCCCAAAAGAAAAGTCCCGAAGTGCCTTTGGATATGAGCCCGAGGTCGCGTGCAGGATGGAGCGATGGAGAGGAGTTGCGCCAAAGGTTGAAAGCATCCGTATTGGTCACAGAGGAAGATCTGCATGGCCTCAAGGTGTCGGGATTGACTAGAATAAGTTGTGGGCACCGCCTGGAACATTCATGGGTGTCAGGCCTCGTCCCAATCTCAATGAAGGTAGTTAATGGAAATGGGAGTGGTGTTTGAAACTTCAATTCACTCCATAAATGGAAAGCAAGCTGAGAGCAGTTGTGAAGGAAGACTGTCAATCCAAAGCTTCCTTATGGACAAATTTTCCTGTAAAGCACATAATTGTTCCTGGTTCACATCTGACATGAGGAAGCATGCAAAATCTAACAGAGAAGGCACCGACTAAAAATGTTAATGTGGTGATCTGATCACACTCCTAGTGGTTGCATCATTTCTAAGTATATATTGGCAGTTTTAGTATTTTGTTAAGGTCGAATGGTTGAGCTAGGTTCCCTGCTATTGTAATATTTTGATGAA